>JAQIUQ010004253.1:40000-285000 GCA_030378365.1 Hybognathus amarus
GTGCGACTGTACCACGCATCCTCATTCGAGAAGCCTCACGGAGGTCGAACGTGGCACCAGCCGTGCACAAGATGCTTGCAGGTATTGTTAAATGTGTATTTATTCACGATTTTCACCTGCTGCATGTTAAAATTAGGGGAGAAAAAATCAGTAACACTTTATTTCAATAGTCTGCTTTAGACATTCTACTAACTATAAGTAAATTTGCAACTACTTAGCAGTCATAAGAGTATTAGTAGACTGTCTGATTTTGGTGCTCCTCAACAGACATTCTACTGACTATGCAAATAGGTCAACTTATTCTCCTCACCCTAAAGTCGGTAACGCATAATGAGAGTTAGTTGACATAGTTACAAAGTTGCTCATAGTTAGTTCGAATGTTTTGTTTAAGAGCTTTTTGTATTATACTTTGCAGAGTAAAATAAATCCCTTTCGTTTAGGGTCTGATGCCATTATCCGGCAGCACAAAGCAGCCTGTTTGCGGATCACCGCTCTTCTGGCATGTAAGGACTTGCTGTGGATTGGCACCAGTGCAGGGGTAGTCCTGACTCTTGCTATCCCGCCAGTGTCTTCTAGCACTGGGCCGGGCACGCTGCGTGCCCCTCGTCCCCATGGGCTCTGCTCATGGCCACACGGGACATGTCCGCTTCCTCACGTGCATAGAGCTGCCTGAGGGCTTTGACGTCAACTTCCCACCGGCGTCGGAATCAGGTTTGTTTCTCACAACCTATTGCAGTCTGGGTAATATTTGACCAAGGATCTGGCAACAAAGCTATTCATTATTTGTAAGCAATACAGCAATACAGAGACATCGATCTGGTCTGTGTGTTTTTATAGTGTTAAGAGTTAAGTAACTTAATTTGTTCTCGTTGGTGTCCATAATGTGTTGTAATTTTATCATTTTTATCATTTGTTTATTTTTTATTTTTTAGCAGTATATTTAAAAAAATGACTATATTATACTCCCATATCATATACATATGAACAATAATAATAATTATATGACACACTTAACAATAATTATATATTTTAATTTTATTAATGTTATGGAGGAAAGCCTATGGAAGCCCTGAACTGCAAAAAAAAGGTTAAAGTCGTAATGTTTTCGAGATTAAAGTCGAAATGTTTCAAGATTAAAGTCGAAATGTTTCGAAGATTAAAGTCCATATGTTTTGAGATTAAAGTCCATATGTTTTGAGATTAAAGTCGAAATATTTCAAAATTAAAGTCGAAATGTTTTGAGATTAAAGTCGAAATTTTTTTAGATTAAAGTTGAATTTGTATCGATATTAAAGTCGAAATGTTTCAAGATTAAAGTCGAAATGTTTTGAGATTAAAGTTGAATTTGTTTTCGAGATTAAAGTCGAAAATGTTTCGATATTAAAGTCGAAATGTTTTGAGATTGAAGTCGAAATTTTTCGAGATTAAAGTCGGAATTTGTTTCAACATTAAAGTCAAAATGTTTTGAGATTAAAGTTGAAATATTTCAAAATTAAAGTCTGAAATGTTTTGAGATTAAATCTCCAAATTTTTCTAGATTAAGTCGAATTTGTATCGATATTAAAGTCGAAATGTTTCAAGATTAAAGTTCGAAATGTTTTGAGATTAAAGTTGAAATGTTTCAGAGATTAAAGTCAAAATGTTTTGAGATTGAAGTCGAAATATTTCAAAATTAAAGTCGAAATGTTTTGAGATTAAACTTGAAATTTTTCAAGATTAAAGTCGAATTTGTATCTGAATATTAAAGTCGAAATGTTTCAAGATTGAAGTTCGAAATGTTTTGAGATTAAGTCTGAATTTGTTTCGAGATTAAAGTCGAAATGTTTCAATATTAAAGTCGAAATGTTTTGAGATTAAAGTCTTAAATTTTTTTAGATTAAGTCGAATTTGTATTGATATTAAAGTCGAAAATGTTTCAAGATTAAAGTCGAAATGTTTTGAGATTAAAGTTGAATTTGTTTCAGAGATTAAAGTTGAAATGTTTCGAATATTAAAGTCGAAAATGTTTTGCAATGATTGAGTCGAAATTTTTAGAGATTAAAGTCGAAATTTGTATCGACATTAAAGTCAAAATGTTTTGAGATTAAAGTTGAAATATTTTCAAAATTAAAGTTGAAATGTTTTAGAGATTAAACTTTGAAATTTTTCTAGATTAAAGTCGAATTTGTATTCGAATATTAAAGTTCGAAATGTTTCAAGATTAAAGTCGAAATGTTTTGAGATTAAAGTCGAAATGTTTCGAGATTAAAGTCAAAATGTTTTGAGATTGAAAGTCGAAATATTTCAAGAATTAAAGTTGAAATGTTTTGAGATTAAACTCAAAATTTTTCAAGATTAAAGTCGAATTTGTATCGATATTAAAGTTGAAATGTTTCAAGATTAAAGTCGAAATGTTTTGAGATTAAAGTCGAAATTTGTTTCAAGATTAAAGTCTGAAATGTTTCAATATTAAAGTCGAAATGTTTTGAGATGAAAGTTGAAATTTTTCAAAGATTAAAGTAGAATTTGTATCGACATTAAAGTCAAAATGTTTCGAGATTAAAGTCAAAATGTTTCAAGATTAAAGTCAAAATGTTTCGAGATTAAATTCGAATTTGTCTCAGAAATTAAAGTTGAAATGTTTCAAGATTAAAGTCTAAATATTTCAAGATTAAAGTCGAAATGTTTCAGAGATTAAAGTTGAATTTGTTTCGAGATTAAAGTCGAAATGTTTCGAGATTGCAGTCGAAATGTTTCAGAGATTAAAGTCTAAATGTTTCAAGATTACAGTCGAAATGTTTAGAGATTAAAGTCTAAATGTTTCAAGATTACAGTCGAAATGTTTTGAGATTGAAGTCTAAATGTTTCGAGATTCAAGTCGAATTTGTTTCGAGATTCAAAACGAATTTGTTTCGAGATTAAAGTCAAATTTGTTTCGAGATTAAAGTTGAAACTTTTCAGAGATTAAAGTCGAAACGTTTCAAGATTAAAGTCGAAACGATTTCAATAAAAACAGTCTTTCATAGAAGTGTGTGAATTCGTAACAATACGCGTCCACTGGCTCAGAGCTTGCGCGTATGTGTAAAAAAATACACTTGTGAAGTCGAACTGCCATGGATCAACACAAAATAGTAGCTTTTTACTTTTATCTGGGCTTTCAACTAAATTCTATACAGGTGCTAGTGGCAGTGTTTTTGAGGTGTTACGTGTTCGTCTAGGCAACACTATCTGGGTCGAGAACACAACAGTAACCGTCCTGTCTCCCTCTTCACCGTAAATACGCTTCTGTATGCATTTCAAGTGCATCATTCTGTATCTAATCATTTGGCCGGATCCTGTGATTTCCTCAGATGTAATAACCACTAGACTAGTGGCTGAGGAGAGATTCTCTGATATGATTGTAAAGCACTTTGAGTGTAGGACTAGTACATGTGAAAGCGCTATATAAATGCCCCATTCATTCATTTATAAAGCTGGATATCTCCATCCAGTCTGAAAAGGGTTTTCCGGGTTGGTTTTCCTATAAGCTTAAGTCTATTCTGGCGCAGTATGTTTTATAACGTCCTATCAATTAATAGTCGCCTAATGCTGGTAGATTGGCACCTGTTGAATTTCCTTTTGTTGAACCAAAACACACACACACACAGAGTGTGAAACACTCGCTCTGCACAATTATGAATGCCTGTGTGTGCGGCAATGTGAGACAATGGCAAGCATACACGCAGCTTCAATGAAAGATTGTATTCTCGTACTCTTATAAATATTTTCGACTTTAATCTCGGAAATGCTAGATTTTTTTTTCTTTTTTTCTTTTTTTTAAAGATTTTTTTTAGTGCTGGGCAACGATTAATCGCGATTAATCGCATTCCAAAATAAAAGTTTGTGTTTACATAATATATGTGTGTGTACTGTGTATAATTATTTTGTATATATAAATACACACACATGCATTTATATATTTAAGAAAAATTTGTTATTTATATATAAAATGTTAATATACATAATATAAATTATGTATGAATATACATACAATATATATATGCACATATTTCTTAAATATATACATGCATATTTGTGTATTTATATATACAGAAATAATTATACGCAGTACACACACATATATTACGTAACACAAACTTTTATTTTGAATGCGATTAATCGCTATGAATCATTGCCCAGCACGAATTTTTTTTAATGTTGCGGTTTCAGGGCTTCCATAATATCCAGGAACTCGTAGCACCTTAAAAATTGTCCAAATGACCAAAAACTTCAATTTGGGAAACACTTAACCCACACACTCTAACAATGACACACACATATATATATACAGTGTATATATATATATATATATGTATATATATATATATATGATGGATGGATGGATGGATGGATAGATAGATGGATAGATGGATAGATAGATGGATAGATAGATGGATAGATAGATGGATAGATAGATGGATAGATGAGATGGATAGATAGATATAGATTTATTTTTTTATTTTAGGAATGTCATTGCAGCAATGCCCTGCAAAACAAATTGTCGTTTTAAACATTTTGTTTTATTTCATTAAAAAAAAACAAGGTAAACTAGCTAAAACATATATATTCAACAATTTGCTCGAATTCATTGAAATGCTGAACTTTCTTTTTCTACAGTTGCAGTGTTGACCGTTTTAAATGTGAAGACTGCGATAATCATGAACCTAATTACACCTGCTATTCACATCCATCTCAACTGGTCAGAGATAAAAACAACACTTAAACCACCACATTTGTAGGATAAACGCCAATGGGTCTTGAGGCATCCCACAAAACAAAAAAAGGGTTGCATACTTACCTGTCAATCAACCATTGAGTTTTGAGTGTTTTAAACTTGGCTGGTTTGACTAGTTCTTGTAAACGGATGCATCCAAGACGGATGTCAACATAGCGTCAAGTGATGAATGAATGTGTGTGTTTTATTCACTTTTCTTACAGTGAACACTGAGAGCAGCAGCGGAGGCCTGCAGAGACGAGACTTCAGCCCGACGGCGCGCTTCGACCCTCCTGCCCGTCAAATCCAACCTGCTGGTCATCAGCGGCGGTGACGGCTATGAAGACTTTAGACTGACCAATAGCAGCGAGACGGTGGGGCGGGACGACAGCACCAACCACTTACTGTTGTGGCGCGTGTAACTGGAAGCCCCGCCCCACAAACCAAGCCGCTGGACTGCCTCACGCACTTCCCCCGAAACCCCGCCCCTTCTTGTCCTCTGATGCGTTGTGTACAAGCGTGTAACACGTCAACAAATGGGGTGTTTGTTTTCCGTTACGTTGTGTTACATGTCACTTTGTTTCTCGGTGTGAAATTTTGATCTCGCTTGCCATGTGGTGTTTCCTGTGGGCGTTTTTGAATGTTGTGTTGAAACTTTAGACGCAGCTTTAAAAGCGGACAGAGAAGAAAAAGTGATTGTAAAAACCATAGCAGAGAAGAAGAGAAGAGAGGAACAGGTGAAGTAAAAAAGGAATAGACAGAATTGTTCGGTTGTTGGATAGAGAGCGGTTTTGAACGCATTCAACGAGGCAGAAAGGATTGTGGGTAATGTGTGGATGGACATACTTTTTCATCATTCATTTTGGCAGTCCACACATTTTTATGGTCAACTACTGGTCTCAACAGACTGTGATTTGAATAGAGAATGAAGATGTTTTTGTTAAACCTCATCGGAACGAGATGAGTTTATCTTACGGTAACCAATGTGCAATATATGGCTAGAGTACCTACAAACTGCTATTCACACACACACACACACACACTTTACTACTCCAATAATCAACAAACTCACAGTCAGAGACATTACACATTATCACTTTATTCTTTTGGTTATAAAATCTTATGCATAAAAAAATAAGACCTTCACTATATTATGTAAAAGAGCAGCAATGACATTCCATTTATAGGTATTGTGACATAAAATCATTTTGTACAGTATTTATGTTTTTTTTTTTTTTTCATTTTTAGTTGAGTCTTTTTATAGCACTTAATTTATAAATAAGTTAGTCTGGCATTTTCTCTACTGAAAGATTGTGATGCTCAACTCAAGTTGGGTTAGTGAGTTTGTGAGATAGATTTGAAACCTTATTTGAGTGACAAAAAATCCAAGTCATATTTCACCCCAAAATCAAAAAGAAATAAAAGAATAATTCTGCATACAGAAAATGAAGCTTCAGGACCATTTCAGATTTTCTTTTGCATTAATTGTGATTTTTAAATAAGACAATCACATTTCTCCCTAATGTTTTAAAATTTGAATGCAAAAAATGCAAAAATCTCAATCACTTTAATGTAAATCATCTGCATTCTTTCCAGGCAATTATTTAAAATTATTATTATTTTTTTTATTTTTTTCGCATTATGGTAATTGGAGTTTTGGGGAAAATGTGACTGTCATAAAAATTATCTAAAAACATATAGTTTGAATTATAAAATGGACGATTTACCCATTGACAGCTTTGTAATTCCAGTGGTCGTTTCATCATCAAGGTAATTCAGGAAAGGGAATTGTGTTCTTGCTAAAGACAGATTTGAATAGAGTTTGGAGTCGATAGATAAACTCTGTGTTTGTTTTAATGAGTGTGCATGTGTGTAGGTTATGACATGCAGAATGAAGTCAGACGGGTTACAGCTCTTCAACTGCATGTGGCCGATTATAATAGACGATTAATTGCTGAACCGCTCTGCCTGCGCCGCCCGCCATCAGGTGGGTCCACTTCCTGTTAAATGAGCAATTTCAGCTGCCTTAGTTTGCCTGGAAAGAACAGAGTCAGTCACAAACACACCCAAATACTCGCTCACCCGCATTCAAAATATGCCGAATGACCTGAAGGATGGGAAGTCAGACTTTTCCCAGACTGCATCACGCATGGGAACCTTTCACAAGCTTGTTTAATCGATTGATCTGGGTAGATATGAATGCTCACAGTCACGAAGATCCTCGGAGAATCATATTTTCATAATCAGTCTGCATTTTAAAGTTTTAATCAAATATATAAATGAATCAGTGATGATAGTCAAGTAAGTGACTGTTGTAAGTGACCCTCTCAGCCATTTCTAGTTAAAGACGTCATCAATGTTCATTGTAAATATTGGTATATATTGCCTTTCTCTGTACATAGTGCTCTCACGGTCCACGATTGTTCATATGAATCTAATGGCATATTTTTATAAGTATTTTTGTCTATTTCTTTTCCTCATTTGGCATGTGCCGTCTCATTTAAATTAAAACTATTACAGTATTTTAAAAGAAGAAAAGAAAAGTCGGTCATTGTAACAGTTGTCATGCTTTTTTTCACACCGTTGTCCTATGATGTCACTGTGGGTTTGTTTGTAATTAAACATTTCACTGATGCCAGAATCTCCAGGCTTCGGTTAACTCATTTACAAACATGCTCACACATGATCCCTATCGTCAGACTCGTATGAGTCACTGTCAATGCCAGGAAGTTTTCAATGATTGTGAACTGGCACTTTCTTGGGAAAGTAAACAAAACACTCTTGTGAAAAGGTCTTTTTTTATCAAAAAATCAAGAAAAATTTGATTTGTGATGTCAACCGAAAATGATATTGTATGATTTTTAATTGTTGGATTAGCCTCCTAGAAGGTCATGACCTCTGAGGAGAGACAGGCCTACATTCGCCATTTTAAGGAGGGTAAGAACATTTCATACTTTTAAAGCTACACTGTGTGATTTTTACTCCCATCTAGTGGTGAAAAGGTATATGACCATCCAGTGAATATTAGTTTCTGTTCCTCTCAATTCCGATTTCGTTTTAACTCCTACAGTGGCCAATGTGGTCCAAGATTAACTTTGGTTTTTAGTGCTAAAAGTTCATAGTAAAACATAATTAGTATTTGTCAATAAAAAAAGATAAAATTATATTTTAAAAACTAAGGTAAGAAGTCCTCTAAAAAGTTTAATATATTATATATATAAATATAATTTTTTTATTATTATTATATCACATATTTTAGTAGTTATCATAAATTAGGTATCATTTGAAAGCTTACGAACTCAGAATTTATCCTGTGAAAACCGTTTTGAAATTGGACGTTGCATTACCATAGAAACGGTATTTTTTTATTAGGCCCCTCCCCTTTTGGAAATCATCTTTCATAATTTATTATGTAAACCTTTTCTAATCTTGACAAAACACATATTGTCAGAAAGGTCTGAGTCTCAAGGTTCCATATTTAGTGACAGAAGTGATATTTGGATAGAAATTTATTAATTTGTTATGGCACAATGCATACAATTAAATTCAATGGAATTCAATGGCACCCGGTGGCTATTTTTGGTATAACGCCTAAACAAAATCTCATGAGAACTTCAATTTTTGTGGTATCAACTTTAAATTTGGAACACAACTTGGTTAGATATATATCTTTCATTTTATAGATAATTTATTAATATTTAGTAAATATCAAATATTTGTTTATTAAATACTTATTTCATATTAAAAATATATCAATTAATAAAGTATATTTGATTTACTGTAAATTATAACTTCCATAACTTTTTCATACTTTAATTTTTTGAAGTGCTTTCACTTTAGTAATAATCTGCTGATTGTTTAACTTGTCAAACTTAGGTCTATATTCTAAAGCATTCTTGAATTACAACCATTTAAGTTTGTATAGTGTATTTTAATGTCAATTATCAAAAAGGGGGGTGACACAGGTAAAGAGTTAACATGGCTTCCAGTTTTACCTCGTCCATGAGTGTTAGCTCAGAACGTAAATGCGAAAGGCGAAGCTTGAATTAACGGGTATGTCCCTCTTTGGCTAATGTACTTTCAAGATGGAGGGGCAACATGGCGAACGACATTAGAACCCCTTACCCGTATGTATGTTCAATGGCATATAATACACTCACGAGAATACTTTAAAACTTAACGAAGTAAATATACATTAATGAGCACACATATTTTAAGAAAGAATTAAGTGTTTTTAGCCAAGAATAAACTAAAAGAGTTTCACAGTGTAGCTTTAATATTTTAATATACACTATTGGAAAAATCAGTATTATAACAGTAAAACGGTAATATTTTAAAATAATGATTACAATATATCTTTTAATTTTTTAAAAGTTATTCTTATGATGGGAATCATCATTACACAAGTCTTAAGTGTCACGTGATCCTTCAGAAATCATGCTCTGATTTGCTGTCTCTTTTGACCGATTTAATCAAGCCTCGCTGAATTAAAGTATTATTTTCCTTTTAACAAATCTTATTAAATCAGTGCTTGTGTTGCTAGTGTGTCGGCACAGTGCTGTGAATGACTGTCCAACATTGACAGCAACTGAATGAAATACACAAGACCAATTCACATCAACTCTCTGCCAACTAGTTGTGCGAGAGCACAATGAAAGCTTTATAATGTCACGCAATGAACAGTCAGTGCCTGATTATACAGTTTATGGTTTGTGTGAGAGATCTGTTTTTATTCAGACACACAATTCAGTGCAGTTGGCGTATAAGAAACCAAAGAATGACGCAGACTACATGAACTCTATCTCTCTCTCTCTCTCTCAGGTTACAGAGGTAACAGTGAAGAAACATTTAATTAAAGATTTAGAGCATTTTTAAGGTTTCTACAGAAGCATCAATTAAACTAAATGCCCACAAAAGAGTTGAACAATACACTTTTTTACCAGGGAGGAGGAAAACCACAGTTAGGACCGTTTACACTGTAAAAACATATTGTTGGTTTAACTTAAAAAATGAAGTAACCTGGTTGCCTTAATTTTAAGTTCATTGAAATGGAAAAATTGAGTCAATACAGACTCAATTCAGGAGATTGATTTAATCATCATAAACTCCAAATATTATGTTATCTGAACCACATAAATTGTTTAAGTTGATTTGACAAAAGAAAAAATGTTGTGATTACAAATCATAAACATATTTTTTTACAGTGTAGTTAATAAAGTGAGATTAAATCCATAAAGTATATGTGTGTTATTTAACATTAAATTATTTTAGGTTTGTGTAATATGCCGAGTTAGCATTTAACAGAACTAATAACTATAACATTGCCTCTGCATTTACAATGTCTCTCACTGTAATATATATATATATATATATATATATATATATATATATATATTTGTGGCATGGGGGCGTGGTTCAGCGGTGTCTGCAGCAGTAGAGCGGGAGAGGAACCGAGCGGGAGGTAAGCGGATCAAGTTCAAATGATGAACACCTGTCTGTGATTGCAGTGATTGGCGGTGGAGAGCGTATTAAGCGGGCCAGGTGAACGCTGCAGGAGAGAGAGCCTGGGTCTTGTGTGCGTGTCTGTTCGCTGGAAGCAGAGCTGATTGAGCCTTTGATCGTTGACGGAGGAAAAGCTATAAATAGCGGGAAGAGTGCTACGTCCGTGACGAGGAAGCTGTAATCAGCGGGAAAGAGTTTGATTTATAGTGACTGTGTTATGTTGACATTGAAGAGCGCTTAGTCGCCGTGGAAAGAGTTTTTGGTTGAATAAACACACAAGATCCAGCAATCGCCGACCCCTTGTTTCCTTCCATCACCCACACTGAACCATCTTCATCACACTGGTGCCAAAACCCGGGATGGAAGGAGAAGCCGCTGCCAGAGGGTCCTCGTTGACGCCGTTTGCGGAGATCATCCAGGCGCTCGCCGGCCTTCACCAACAACATCAGGAGGCCCTGTTGAAGATGGAGGAGCAGCAGGATCAGACGGCTCGCCGCGCTCCTCCTGGAACAATGGGAGGCCCACGAGCAGTTCCGGAGCTGGCTGGACCAGGGGGTCCGGCTTCCGGCCGCGGCCCCAACCCTGCATAAGATGGGCCCCCAGGACGATCCCAAGGCCTTCTTGGACCTCTTTGAGAGGTCGGCCACGGCCGGGAGATGGCCGGAATCTGACTGGCCGATGCGCCTCATCCCATTGCTGTCGGGGGAGGCGCAGCTTGCAGCTCAACAACTGCCAGTCAGCAACCTCCTGGTCTACAGAGACCTCAAGCGCGCCATCCTGCAGCGGGTCGGCCGGTCCCCAGAGCAGAGTCGTCAGCGGTTCCGGACCCTGGAGTTGGGGGAGACCGGTCGGCCCTTCATCTTCGCGCAGCAGCTCCGGACGCCTGCCGCAGATGGCTGGTGGCCGAGGACGCGACGTCGATGGAGTCATCGAGCTGGTGGTGCTGGAACAGTTCATCGCCAAGCTGCCGAAGAAGACCGCGCAGTGGGTCCAGTGCCACCGGCCGACGTCGCTGGACCAGGCCATCACGTTGGCGGAGGGTCAGCTGGTCAGCGTGCCCTCAGCGTGCCTCCCATCTCTCTCTCTCTCTTCCCCTCTCTCTCTCACCCTGTCCCTGCTCCCAGGTCCCGAGGCGGCGTTCCACCGCGTCCGGCGCCCCGCTGGAGATCTGGCCCGGTATCGGAGCCAGGTCCAGCGCCGCGCGCTCCGCCCCGGGGAGGGCCATAGACTGGGAGCGCCCCTCCCATCCCTGGCCCCACGCTCTCCTCACACCATTCGCTTGATCCGCTTCCCGCCACCGGGGCGGCGGGAGGCCTGGGCTGGCCTGCTGGCGCTGTGGGGATCTGGGCCATTTTATTGATAGGTGTCCCGTGATGGAGGTGGACACCTTGATTCGGGTCCCTACGCGCCACAGGCTGCCCCGATAACGGGCTGTATCAAATACCTGTGAGTATTAAGGGGGATACATATCACGCTTTGGTGGATTCAGGTTGCAACCAGACCTCAATCCATCAAAGTTTGATTCAGCCGGTGGCATTGGATAGGAGCCGCAAGGTTATGGTGCGGTGTGTGCACGAGGAGGTAATGGGATATCCTGTCGTGCCGGTTATGATCCAATTCCGGGGACAAAAGCATAGTGTGGAGGTGGCAGTTAATCTGCACCTCTGGCACCCGCTGAATTTTGGGAACTAATTGGCCGGGGTTTCAGTCTCTATTGGCTTGTTTGTGTGCGGGTGTTTCTGGGCAAAAACGAAAGCACCGGACGGGAGCGACTGTTCAAGCCGGCGAAGCTGTGCCAGGACCGTCGGCGGCTGTTTCAGAGGAACTGAGTGCGGCCGAAAATCAGATCTTTCCGGCCCGCGATGACTTTCCTCTGGAGCAGTCCCGGGATGACACGCTGGAAAATGCGTTTGAGCAGGTCCGTGTCATCGATGGTCAGCAGGTTTGGCCGGAACAGCCGCTCACGTACCCTTATTTTGCTATGATTAAAGATAGGTTGTATCGGGTGACCCAGGACACCCAGGACAAAGCAAGATACAACCCAGTTATTAGTTCCTAAGAGCCGTCGGGAAATGTTATTCCAGGCGGCTCATTGTAATCCGATGGCTGGGCACCTCGGACAGGCGGCCACATTAAACCGTCTAATGACCCGATTTTTCTGGCCGGGCATTCATGAGAACGTGCGCAGGTGGTGCGCGTCTTGTCAAGAATGCCAGTTGGTGAACCCACCGGCCCATAATAAAGCACCCTTGTGCCCCCTTCCATTAGTCGAGGTCCCCTTCGAACGAATTGGCATGGACCTCATCGGGCCATTAGAGCGGTCAGCACACGGGCAACGCTTTGCATTAGTCCTGGTGGACTATGCAACGCGATACCCCGAAGCAGTGCCGCTGCGCAACATTTCGGCTAAAAGTGTTGCGAGTGCGCTGTTTCAGTTAATCTCCCGGGTGGGAATCCCGAAGGAGATTCTCACTGATCAGGGCACGGCGTTTATGTCACGCACTATACGCGAACTGTACGAATTATTGGGCATTAAATCGATTCGCACCAGCGTCTATCACCCACAAACAGACGGCTTGGTGGAACGATTTTAATCGCACATTAAAATCCATGATTCGTAAGTTTGTGAGGGAAGACGCCAAAAATTAGGATAAGTGGTTAGAACCCCTCTTGTTCGCTGTACGGGAGGTCCCCCAAGCCTCCACGGGGTTTTCCCCTTCGAACTTCTCTATGGACGCCAGCCCCGCGGGGTTTTGGATGTCCTTAGGGAGGTTTGGGAGGACGGACCTTCAGATAGCAAGAACGAAATTCAGTACGTCCTGGACCTGCGAACAAAACTCCACACTTGGGGCGGCTCTCTATATGGAGAATTTGTTGCGGGCCCAGGATAAACAAAGTCGGTTGTACAACAGGGGGGCTAAACTACGTAAATTCGCACCGGGAGAAAAAGTGCTTTTATTACTCCCTACATCCAGCTCAAAATTGCTCGCCAAGTGGCAAAGGCCGTTTATGGTTACACGCAGGTTAACGTATCTTAACTATGAGATTGCTCGTTCAGATGGGGGCGAACACATCAGATATACCACCCAATCTCCTTAAAATGGAATTTATTCCATTATATTTATTTATTTTTATATATTTAATTATTTGTAATCACAACATTTTTTCTTTTGTCAAATCAACTTGAAAAACTTTATGCAGTTCAGATAACATAATATTTTGAGTTTCTGATGATTAAATCAATCTCCATTGTATTAACTAAATTTTTCCATTTCAATGAACTTAAAGGGTTAGTTCACCCAAAAATGAAAATTAAGTCATTAATTACTCACCCCATGCTGTACCAACCCTGTAAGACTTTCGTTTATCTTCGGAACACAAATGAAGATATTTTTGATTAAATTTGAGAGGTGGATCACTGCTATAGGCTCCTAAGGGATTGAAACTTGACGGCCCAGAAAGTCATTGAAGAAAATGTTTAAATATTTCATGTGACTACAGTGGCTCAAATATAAGTTTATGAAGCGACGAGACTACTTTTTGTGCGGAAATAAAACAAAAATAACGACTTTACAGTATTCGACTATTCCTTTTCTTCCTTCTGGGCCTGAGGCAAGAGTTTCCATGGCGTATGCGCGAGAATTGCGTTCTTATTCCACTACTTCTTGTTCAGTTCTCTCGCATGCGTCGTGGAAATCTCTTGAATTCTCGTCTCAGGCCCAGAAGGAGGAAAAGGAATAGTCGAATAAAGTCGTTATTTTTGTTTTATGTCTGCACAAAAGTATTCTCGTCACATGATAAACATATAGTTGAGCCACTGTAGTCACATGAAATATTTAAACATTTTCTTCAATGACTTTCTGGCCGTAAAGTTTCAATCCCTTACTTAATTTTAATTTTTGGGTGAACTAACCCTTTAAAATGGCTCAGTGATTCACTTGCAGAGCAACACAATCTTAGTCTCACTGTCACTTGATGGATCTGGTGAAAAAGCTGTCAGCGATCAAAATACTGAATTTGGAGATGTTATAAATGATAATTTTGAGAATTTGTTTGAGACTGCGAATATGAGCCAGATGCTGAATGTACTCTGATGAGAACAGTGATGATGGTATCTGCTCAAATTAAACCCTTCCAAGCTCCAAAAGGTAACAAAATATGCTTTATTTTAGTCTTATATTAGCCTGGATTCCATCCCGAACCCCGCCGAACATTTTTTTGGTCAGGAAGTTCGAGTCTGGACCTTTACAGTCTATGGTCTGGACCATAGACTTTATAGAATGGTCTGGACTCGAATCCATTGAAGAGTAATTATGATGAGTTCAGATATCGACCGGGCCAATCAAATTGCAGGGCGGGCTTTATGCGATGATGGACAGATGATCTGCAGTTACGTAATCATCACTTTATCAAAGAGCGCGTGGGTTGAACTGGTTTCCCTCAAAGATGAAGCTGGAGAAGATTTATAGATTCTGCTATCGCGTCTGTTGTAAAATAAATCGACAGCGCATTCATTTTAAAAGACGAACAGAGAACTGCAATCATAGGCATTTGTCGATCGGAAAGATGTGTTTGCCGTCATTCCTACGGGATTCGGCAAAAGTTTAATTTATCAACTGGCTCCGATGGTTGCTAAAGGGACGCAATGAAAGCTCTGTGGTCGTTGTGGTTTCTCCTTTGGTCGCACTCATGGAGGACCAAGTAAAAGAAGCAACACTCATTATTTTACTACTTCTTCCAGCATGTGTGCAGTTGAGTTCTGTTGACAACTATTCGTAGCTCAACATACGTCACCTACTGCGTTGCTCTGATTGGTTGTAGGTCTATCCAATTGAGTGCAGAGGTTTTTTGTCCTGGGCATGCCAAAGCCCTATGGAGCAGTCTCAGACCTGTATCAGACTCACATTCTGACTATGATGAAGTCAGGCTAGTCCTCTGTACTCTAATATCAGGAGATTTATATTATTGCTACAGGTAGAGATCCATTATAGCTCCGGGTCTCTAAAGACCTGAATATGTTATAATGATTGAACCATTCATACATTTAAGGGTTATTAATATCCAATAGATGGCTGCTCACAACATTTGGGTGGCATGATTAGGTCGCTTCTTCTGCAACCATCTGGTTTATTCAGATTGCTAAATAAAATTGCTAGTAAACAAAATTTTGTTCATTGTACAGCTGAGTGACTCATCTGGAATGACAAACATAATGTGCGATTTTATTAAATTGCCCTGCAGCATGAGTGCATTCCATGAGCAAGTGCTGGAGACAAAGAAGCGTACAAAAACCAAAAGAGCAGAGTTTATATGTAAACAATATTCAGATGAAAGATAAGGTGAGATTTTTGCTTTTTGTCCCAAATGTCCCAGAGAATGTTCCCATTTTTTACAGCATTATTTTACTTGGGGAAACATGTTAAATGAATGTAATTTCATTGTCAACACAAGTGGGATATTTTCCTTTACTAATTTAACTTCTCTTAATCATGTTTGAAGCGTCAGGTTTTATTTATTTTAATATTTTATATTTTTTAACCCTTTACCTGTCACCCCCCCCCCCCTTTTTTGATAATTGACATTAAGATGCACTATACAAACTTAATTGGTTGTAATTCCAGAATGCTTTGGAACATACACCCAAGTTTGGTCTTGTTTTAAAGAAAACAATCAGCAGATTATTACTAAAGTGAAAGCAAATATACTTTATTAATATATTTTTTATATAAAATAAATATTTTACAAAATAGGTTTTACTATAAAATTACTATAAAATGAAAGCTATATATCTAACCAAGTTGTGTTCCAAATTTAAAGTTGATATCTCAAAAATTGAAGTTCCCATGAGATTTTGTTTAGGCGTTATACCAAATACAGCCACCGGGTGCCATTGAATTCCATTGATTGTAATTGTATGCATTCTGCCATAACAAATTAATAAATTTCTGTCCAAATATACTAAGTCACTAAATATGGAACCTTGAGACTCAGTGCCCGGTTGCATAAAACACCCTAAGTTTTTCCCTTAAGAATGATACTTAAGGGGCGATTTCCCCTTACCTAAGAGAATAATTTAAGGGTGTTGCATATAATCTCTTAAACGGTTCTCTTAGGTAAGGGAAGAGTTAAGTGTTTCACGACAGCGATCCTGGATTCACGTTATAAAAGTCTGTTGTTACCATGGATACGCAAAACACTAACAATAGCAATTTTGCGGTTTCATCAAAATAAAGTAGGATATCAAAATGGATAAAGAAATCAAAAAAGAAAGCCTAATTGGACAGGGGATGATAAATGTTTTCTTGCTTGACGAATATGGTAAAATAAAAAATAAATTGAAAAAGCAAACTACGAGTCAAATGACGAGAAAGCAGCCCCGCGAACCCGGTGAACCCCTCTGCTGACAGGCGATTTATGCACGTGGAAACATATCCCACGCACTGTCTGAAACATACGCGTAATTCTATGGGGGGACATATCCTGATATCCAATATCTAATATCCTCGATATCCAATATCTGATCATACTGTATGATTGTGCAGGCAATATCTATGTGATTGCAAATAACTTTACGTCTGTCTTTCCAGCTCCGAAAATATAAAACCCGGCCGGTCCATTTCCCAAATCCATTCGACTTGCCATAGGCTTACACATTAACAAAACCTATTTCTCCTGAAATCCATGTCATGTTTTCCCTTTACCTTTAGTGGCTTGTGCACCGTCGTCAGTGAGTTAGGAAAAACTAAACAGAAGAAGACACGAAATCTGACAGACATTTGGCACATATCTGTTAATGGTAAATATCCTGTTATCCTATAACAGTAATTTAATTAAAATGTTAATAGCCACTATATAGAAGAGTATAAGAGAGAGATCACTGGTCGCTTTGTTGTTAATTCAGGTTTTATTGCCGATGTTGTTGGTTGCTGTTGCTGATACGTTGGTTTGACGATCAGATGTAGCACTAAGTAAAACTCCTTGTTGCGTTATACAATTCCAAACATTCAGACTCTTTTATTTTATTTTTATAAAAAAATGATGCATGCATGCCAACATAAAAAGAGTCCAAAGGGTTCTCCCTATCCCTAAAAATTCTTCTTGGCACATAATGATCTTTAGCTGGTTCCATAGATTCAGCCATTTCGTTCTTTATTTTTGTCAGTGTTACTCTTAAGGTTCACATTCCCAAACCTTACAATCTATACTTCAGGAAAAGACCGTTAAGGGGTTTTATGCAACACTTAACGCTTTTTAAGGGATTACTTTAGTGAAAAAACAGCATTTAAGGGAAAATCTAAGTGTTTATTACGTTTCACTTAAAGAAACCCTTAAGTAACAGATAAGGGTTTTTTTCTGCAACACCCTTAGGTTTAAGGAAACATAAGGGTGAACTTAAGGGAAAATTACACTTAAGGTTCTTTATGCAACCGGGCACAGACCTTTCTGACAATATATGTTTGTCATGATTAGAAAAGGTTTTGATAACAAAATGAAAGATGACGCCCAAAAGGGGAGGGGCCTAATAAAAAAATACTGTTTCTATGGTAACGCAACGTCCAATTTCAAAACGGGTTTCACAGGATGAATTCTGAGTTCGTAAGCTTTCAAATGATACCTAATTTGATAACTACTAAAATATGTGATATAATAATAATAAAAAATTGATATAATATATATATATATATATATATATATATATTATACTTTTTAGAGGACTTCTTACCTTACTTTTTAAAATATAATTGTATATTTTTTATTGACAAATGCTAATTATGTCAAAGTTTCAATTATTAAAAATGTGTGCGTCGACTTTTTGTGGCAAAGGTCAGAAATAATGATGTCGATTTTTTGAGGCGCACTCTTGTCATAAATTCATATATTACTGTTCAATCATAATTTGTAAGAAAAAACAGCGCTTAAATATCTATTTAGGAGCCTTAGACCTTTCCAACGATATATAGTTTGTCATGACTTGATAAGGATTTAACAGTAATATAGTGAAGTAAAGTTAGATTGCCAGTATACGGGCAAGTATAATAATAATTATAATAATATAAATAATGGTATATATTATTTAATATATAATATTATTATTTTATTTAATATTTTAATATTTATTTTAAACCTGCTGTTTGGGTGGTTCAGTGGATGTTGGATGTCTGTAAGCAGTTCTCATCATCAAATTTAATCGGATCACAGTAACATTTACATGTTTTACTAACAGTAGCCTAACATGATCCACTTTATCATTTGATATAGTTTTTTTAAAAACTATATTTATGCAAATAAATTACATTTGGTTCGATATTTCAATGTAGCAAGGTTATAGCTACCATTTAAAAATATATTTTTAATTTTCTTTGTTTATTTCCTACATTCGTGTACAGTGTATGTCTCTCTGAGTAGAGAGAGGGAGGTGCGGGTCATATTACAAACAGACAGTGCGTGACGTATTTCTCTCCGTTCTTCTCCGTCACTTGTTTCAAATGTTGGATCCCTCTTCTCATCTCTGCGGTTCTGTCTCTCTCTCTCTCTTTGTGTAATTATAGATTACACATTCGGCATACGCTGATTATATGACACTTATGAATTCAGCAAAACAGGTAAGATACAAACTTTATTCATTGTGCGTAACAGTTTATTAACGGACGTGGACAGTTGCAGTGCGTATGCGGCATTTCTGCCGAGGTATTTTCCGTAGGCTAATAACTCATGAATTCGGTTGTGTGTCTTGTATTATAGCCTACTTCATTCTCAGATGAGTGTACTGAGCTGTGCTACAGGATGCTGGTGTTTTAGAGTTTAATATATGACAAGTTTCGCCGATATCTCTTTCCGCATTGAAGACAATAGAATGTGTTGTGTTGAGTTTGCTAGTGTTTCGTGATGCTCTTACTTCGCTCGTTCACTTCAAGGGCTGCAAAGTAGTGTATTTCTATAAATATTAACTGTTAACTTTCGAACGGATTAATACCTTGTAATTGTATTATTATATGAATTCATATGATTTTAAAATGTCTACAACGCTAAGACTTGCTAACACTTTACAATTACTTTCATTAACATCAACAAACATTCTAACATTACGCATAATACTTAACCTGACCTGGCCATTTATTGTGGTTTTGCTTCAGTTACATTGTTGTACTGATCTGTTAAATATTCTAATTCATATTTGTAATAAAATGCATTGTGAACGTATGTATATGTGATTACAATTGCAAATGGATAAACTATCCAAACAAAAACTACAAATAAAAGCAATTTAATATTATGCACCAAAAGGACATTAACATTGCAGTCAGGAACATTGTGTTTTACTGTGTTGTGAACTTACCTTCAGTATTTATGGTGGTCTTTAAACATCTCATACCTGATACAATGTCCATAGAATATGATGTATGAGAGTAGAAAGAGGAACAGCATTTATTTGTTTTATGTAACGAAGCATAACAAAATAATGCATTGCCATCATTTACCTCCTGTGATAGTGTCATCCACTTCAGCTGTTTAAATCATTCAAGGGTACACACATTGATCAGCTCTTTCAGTGAACTCAGTTAACTGAAACAAAGCGGTGAGCATGTTTAAATACATCTCATCATAATGTGTCGCCCACTGGGCAGCAACACACACACACACCTACCTTCTGGCAACAGACTTTGGCTCACACTGCAGCAGCTGCGGTTTATACCAGCTGGAAACACATGTTTGTGCTGCATGCATAATTTATAGTCTGCACTATACACAAAAATGCTAGGTTATAAAACATTGCACAACTCATGTGTCTGCCTATAGGAACATGTTGGATATATCCCAAAAATCCCATTTAAAAGTCGTTTAAGTTACAAGGCGCCACCCTTGTCTTTATAATTAACATCTTATGTAAACCCCCCATGAATATTACAGTGAATCACAGCATTGGCACAGAGCCTGGATGTAATTGTGATCTCTTTGTAGTTCTACATCTTTTTCCTCAAACACTCGTACGAACATATTATATTCTCACGTTTGAACTAAATGCACTGACGTGTTTAGCATTACCTGCTTTATGAGACACGCAAATGCTTTAGTAACTTTAAGGCTCATAAAGCAGTGTGATTAAATGCATGGCTCTATTACAGCCAGTGTTTTAATGGGACACTGACTGACTCTCAGACTCTGACATTGTAATATATTTGGCACATCTGATCTTAGATTTCTGACTCATCAGCATGAAGTCTTACAGTATTTTCAGATTTTGAGGCACGAGCAGCCTTAAAGGGTTAGCCTAAATATGTGTCATTAATTACACATCATTCCATACCCAGGGCTTGACATTAACTTTTTGAGGCACTCGTCCTTCGGACAAGTACATTTATGTTTTACTTGTCCATGCACAAAAGTCACTTGTCCGGGTAAAGATTTATAATTTTATCTAGGGCTCCACGATTTGGGGAAAATGTCATATTGCGATTATTGAGGTCAATATTGCGGTTGTGATATGCGATTGCGATATAATAAACAAATGGTTTCATGAGTCAACTTGTTTTGATTCTAAACCAAATGCACACACAGATTAGTGATAATTCTGAAATCAGCAATAACAACTTAATGATTGATTACACCTATAATGATCAATAAGCCATTGATGTCTGGATAAAAAATAACTGTCTAACAGGTAGGACATGTACAGAAATTGAATAAAGTTATGAAACAGGCTGCGCTGCATAAATTATAAATTATATATAGACTACTCCTTATTAAAGCTACACAGTTCTTTAGTCAAGAGCAGTGAGTAATTTTCTCTGTTCCCTTTGTTCTTTCATTAACTTTACTGACAGAACGCTTTATTGGTAGCTGGCCCTTTAAGAGCAGCCGCTGTGGACAGAGACGCAGATCTCACACGCGCCTCATTCTCTCACGAGTCACAACTCTTTATGTCCATCATAAGACTGTTCTCACGTTATGAAGATACTCGACAAATGACATTTTGGCTTAATTGTGTGTGTTGTTGATGTTCATTCAGAGCGCGAAAGAGAACTTCTGGCGCGCGGTCTGTGCATGCGCATTATACTGGCATGCGTCTTTCTGTGAGTCACATTCAGGACTTTCACAGGCAGCACGAAAAATGTGTTTGTTTCAATCGGTAGGGCTGTAATCAACCAAAGAAATCCTTAGTCGACCAAGGTCTTGTCCTGCGCGACGATTAGTCGACTAAAAAAAAACAAAACAAAAAAAAAAAACGGATGTTTTGATTGAACATTTTTAAACAATTGTCATAGAGCATTTATAAAACAACAACGAAAAAACATCGTAAATAAATAAAACTATAATAATAATACAATTCTTTGAAAATTAAGTGATTTGTTTAACTGCAAGTGAGGAGCTCTGTCCTTGGTCTATAGTGACCGTCACAATCGCGCACCTGATCACACCACACGCTACAAAATAATATAACTGCTATCTGCCACATAATGAAAAATCCTAACAAAAGCTCTCGTTTATACAGGCTGTATTCTTCTTTACTTACAAAGCTATGGGTTAACTTTTGTCCAGCCGATCTGTTAGGCGTCTTAAACAACAGACAAAATAGCCTAAAAAACTATCTGAAATCTAGGCTGTGTTGTAAGATAGCATATAAGTTTAATTTCGTTTTGTTACATTATTTAGGCTACTTTCAAATGAGTCAAGTGTACAGATAAAAACCTATTAAGAAAACAATCTATTGAGTCAGTATGATAAAGCCGTTAAAAGAGCTGCTCACGTCTTTTGCGCGCTCAAGTTTGATTTCAAATAGGCACGCGATGTGCGCGCTCATAATGGAGCAACGCGGTCGCCACCGTCGCCTACCTCCACAAACATGTAGCCAGACAAAAGATTTAGATTTCTTGGACATTCTGTCGACTAAAGTAGCGTGAACTGAATGAATACAGCAAAACCACCTACCAGTACATCCTTTACTGAGCGCGAGCAGCAGCGCAGCCAGTAGGTGCGGTTCCCGAGTGTGTTATGTGTGTGCGCTAAACTGTGGCGCAGTTACAAGAAATAGCCTAAAAGCATTTAAAGTTGGGGATAAAACATAGGCTAATTATATTTAGAATACAGTAATAAATAACTGCTTTATAAAGGAATAAATATCAGGGAGTAAATCATTGAAAATGTATTTCTATTGGCAAAAAAAAAAAAAAAAATGCGACTGGTTCAACCAATAAGAATTTCAGTTGACCAAGACGGCATCGACTGATTAGTCGACTAAACGACTAAAGTTGACAGCCCTACAAATCGGTAAAATTACATCTGTAAAATAGAAGTAACGAGTGGCACATAACGTGAAGTAACATGGCATTTTATTTTGTTTGAAATTTAACTTGTCTGGTCGGACGACTAATATTCTCTTCTACTTGTCCTACAAAAAATCCACTTGTCCCGGACAAGCGGACAAGCTGCTTAATGTCGAGCCCTGAATACCTGTTAGACTTTTATCTTTGGAACACAAATAAGATATTTTTAATAAAATCTGAGTGATTTCTGTCTCCCCATTGACAGCTATACGCAACTAACTTTGTCGCTTTAGAAAGTAAAACTAATCCATATGAATTGAGTGGTTTAGTCCAATTATCTGAAGAGACACGATCACTTTACTTGACTTGACTTGACTTTATATGATCAACCGATTTCATTTAGGCTCAAATTCATATTCATATTCAATTATTGAATTGAAAAAAATAATAATACTGGTGTGCATATCTGGGTAGATATTTTGACAAAACAATGGCACTGACATATTTTTAGATATAAGTTGTGTTCGGTTAAAACAGCTCAAACATGCATTTTAGCCTGGGACTTGGCTCTGAGCCTTGTCTGTGAAAGCGAGGATAGATTTTGTTTAATGGTTCAAATTTGCTTAAACGAAGAAAAAATCTGCCAATTTTCCTGTTAAAAAAAAAGGAATATGCCATGAAAAATCATGATCGGATAAATTTGGCATATATAACTGATTCAGTGCCAGAATTTTTCCAAATGTGTTAACATAGCTGTCCGTGCATTTTTCCCATGCTTGCATACTTTTGTTTTGATAGAGTTCATTTGACCATCCTGATTCTGCTAGTGTGACTCTGCTGTCCAAACAAGAACCTTGCTAGGACTGTTATCTGTAATTGCCTATGCTCCTTTTTTGACCCGTGCTGAAACGACAGCACCAATTCAGAGTTTTGAAGTGGGAGTTTGGTTGGCAGCTTTGACATTGGGCACGCTCCTCTGAAATTATGAAGTAAATGTCTGGGAAGAACTCCAAGCACCTCCATGGCTGGATGCAGGAATCAATGGCTTAATTAAAGCTTCATTATTTGTGTTGGTGGGACCGTTTCACCAGAAACGAACCAAATTTACTGTATACTTTTCCTTCTCTGGCATGCAGACATCTACCTGCATTGGCTGGCGTGTCCACGTTGACCTCTATGTGGTTTGGGCGCTGCTGGCGCACCGACCTCTCTGAACCTCAGATCAGCAGGGATTTACTGTGTCCCCGTGGTTTCTGCTGGACTTTGGGAGCTATACTACTGTGATAGATTGAGTAGTATGAGTTAGGGCTGTCAACGAATATTTTAAGTTCGAATATATTCGAATAGTTTTAAAAAACAGAACTTTGAAGGTGAAAATTAATATTCAAATGTCAGACTGATCTCATGAAGTAGCGTGTGTATGACACGGCAATTCGTATTTTCATTTTGGCGTGCTATCAACACGCATAATCGCTTTTCAGCATGTTTATGAACGCCACTGACTTAACGTTAGTACTGTATAAATAAATGACTTACCCCAACCCCGTCCCTAAACCTAACCATCACTGGGGTTAATAGCATTTTTGAGTGTTCCCTTACCATCCTAGGAAAAAAAAGTTCGCTTCCCAGATGTAGATGTACATTTTGCTTCGTTTCGAGCTGGACATTTAAAGGCGCGTACACGCGGAATCCCTCGGACGTTAATGGTGTAGACATACGCATAAACGCGGATAGCTGAAAATGCGTACAGATAACACGCCACTTGACATGAAAGTGGCGTGTATGTTTACGCAAAAGTCATGATGTCATGTCAAATGTGGAAAAACACGTCTGCGGCAGCAGAGGCTACGGCTGTCTGCTTAGTGAGTGGCAAAATTTTGAAGCTTTAAATGTAAACGCATTTTCCGCCAACTGCACATCCAATGGCGCGGGCGCCTCCAACATGTGCGCCAATGAGCTAGCATTACATCATATACGTTAGGGCTGTCACTTTACGTTCGAAAGTCGATTGCACAATCGATCTGACCTACCAACACAAGTATCGAAAACGAAAATCAGGGAATCGATTTTAACGGCCTTCTCTCGGAGCGCGTCCAGCTCGTCACGACACGCCCGCAGCAAGCGCGAAGTCACACACACACACACACACATAACAGCAAATTGTATTTCTGCATAGTGTGCAAAAATGTGAATTCTGCCGGTATTCAGAAAGTCTCCTGCATACAGATACAGATTCGGGCTACAATTGCCTATGTTGGCAAATTTTGTTTGACATTTAAGTAATGGAAATAATAATTGTAATCGTAAACAGAGCCATGTTGAATCCTGCAGTAATGTTTTCCATTGATGTTATGGCCGTCCACTCTGCTTATTGTTTTTCGAGAATGTTACACTTTTGTTTGTCATTGTGCATGAAGCTTCATGTCAATAAAACATCAGAAATATTACTGACTTGTGCGTATCTTAAGCACCCTTTTTAGGCCTACGTTCGTCCTAATTTCTGTTAGGTGTCCGTGATATTTGCCTATATTTCGCTAAAATGGAAACTTCTTTAGACATGTAAAATCGTTTTTACAATCGATTCAATGAACACGTCTCGAAAATCGATCAGGATTTTTTTGACAAAAGTGACAGCCCTAATATACGTCAGAGTCCGCAAAGGGGCAAATACTGTACAACTTAAAATTAGTAATATTTGTTTCAATCACTGAATAAAGCCTGCTATTTTTAGGACAAGAGTTGCGACCTGAAATTGCTTGCACAAAACTCTTGATCAGCATGTTTATTGTTGTTCATTTAAACCGTTATGCACAGAGGAAGTGAGGTGAGGGGGCGAGAGAGAGAGAAAGAATGTGTGCGAGTGCGAGTGAGAGTAAGGTCTGCGGTCTTGGCCATTAGTCTGAGTTACTTGTTTTTGTGTAAGTTAATACGTTGTTAAATATGTTTAAACTTAAATAAACAAGTAGTTATATCTCTTTGTATTAATTTGTCCTGTTATTGACGTAATGGGTCGTCATTGACAAAATGCGCAACCAGATCGAATAGTTTGAATATATGTGTTTTTTTTCAGGAATATTCGAACATCATTTTTGAGCAATTTTGACAGCCCTAGTATGAGTAAACATTGAAGAGAATAATCGTCATGTAACGTACAGGAGATATTTTATTTAATTAATGGTAAAAATTAATGTTCTTTAATGGCTTTTACATGCTCTAAATCTTTCCAAAACTCTAGGTACTACAATTTATTATGCTTTAATTCGTTTTTAATTGTATTAATAATCATTCCATGTACACTTCAGTTTGATGTCACTCATAAATTACATACATTCAATCAGAATCTATATTATACAATTTGCATAATTAAAGGGTACTAAAAATTCATTTGCATCTCTTGGCTGAAAAGGTTTTTGAACATTTTTGCCTCAGTGAGTTGTTGACTCAAGAAAGAGACCCTTTGTTCAGTCTGACTTGTGAATGAATAAATCTTGGTTCAATGAGCCTGTGTTTTTGATTCAAAAAGTGATTCAGACTGGTTTGTGAACAAAGCATTCTTGGTTTAGTGAGTTAGTGGGTTGTGTTTAAGTCAGCTTTTTCATGACCTTTCCATCGCTAACTTCCCTCTGTCTCGTTCACTCGAATGTGCGTCATTGCTTACGTCTGCATGAGTGCCCACTACTTGAAGAATTCTTGAAATGGGTTTAAATAGAATTCCCTAAACCCTTGAAAATTTGAAATCTGCTATGGAACTGGTTCATTATTTACAGTTTTTACTTATGAATTTGTTTTACACACCATTCTATTGGCCTGTATATGATTGGGTGTTTGGTAAAATTACAATACAAGAAACTATGCCCTGATCTCACAGACATGGCTTAGATTAAGCCAGGCTTAGGCCTTAGTTCAGTTAGGGCATTTAAGTGGCTTTTGTAAACTTGTCTTAGGGAAAAAAAAAACATTACTGCGTGCATCTTTTTATATTTTAAGATATTTCAGTGCAAGTTGCTTTCAGTTAAAACAGCTCAAACCTGAGTTTTAGTCTCAGACTAAGCTTAAGCATTGTCTGTGAAACTGGGGGTGTAACTGTGTAAAAAAACAGTCATGTCAAAATACGTCCAATATCATACAGTAGATTTGTGTAGGGTGGGTAATTTAAAGGTTCAAAAGCCCAAAAAAGTGCATCTTATCCATCATAAAAGTAATCCATACAGATCCAGGGGTGAATACAGGCTTTCTGAAGTGAAGCGATGCCATTTTGTAAGAAAAATATCCATATAAATTCATAATCTATAATCACTGGCTTCTGGTAACAGCTGTACACAAGTCTGGTGGAAGAGTGACCTCTGACCTGCGCAATCTGCTGTGGTGTCACAATCGAGTTGCATTTGTGGTCTATGGATCTGCCTGAATGATATTGAGTAAACTCTCTCCCTCAGTCAAAATCGAAGGGTCGAGGGTCTGTCCAAATAAACTTCACTCACCAAATAGACGAAGTTAAAGGGATACTTTTTTGGAAATAGGCTCATTTACAACTCCCCCAGAGTTAAACTGTTGAGTTTTACCGTTTTGAATCCATTCAGCCGATCTCCGGTTCTGGCGGTACCACTTTTAGCATAGCTTAGCATACATCATGTAAGTGCACCAGACCATTCGCATTTATCCCAAAAAAAATTACCAAAGTGTTTCAATATTTTTCCTATTTAAAACTTGACTCTTCTATAGTTAAATCGTGCACAGACGGAAAATGTAAAGTTGCGATTTTCTAGGCTGATATGACTAGGAACTATACTCTCATTCCTGCGTAATAATCAGGAAACTTCACTGTCGTGCCATGAGTGCAGCAGGCGCGATGACTACGCAAACTTAGTCCCGGTCAGACCAGAGAAATGCTAATGGTCTGGTGCACTTCAATGATGTATGCTAAGCTATGCTAAAAGTGGTACCGGCAGAACCGGAGATAGGCTAAATGGATTCAAAAACGGTAAAACTCAACAGTTTAACTCTGGGGGAGTTGTAAAATGAGCCTATTTCCAAAAAAAAGTGGAGTATCCCTTTAAGGGATTTTTGCTAGTGTATGTCTAAAAGTGGATTTAAACGCAGCACTGCTCTGAATTATTCAGTCGGATTTGTGAATGAATCATTCTTGGCTCAATGAGTCAGTGAGTTGTTGGCTTAAGAACTGCTTGAGTGATTCAGTGGATGCTTCTCATTTCTTATTTGTGTATCCTTATTTCCTCTTAGCTCCACCCCCTATTCTCGCTCATGACTCCTCAGGAAGCTTCCTCTAATTCCTCGCCTCCTAGCTGTATAGTTAGAAAATTGGCATAACCTTCAAGATGGCTGAGTATGATCGGTTTCCAGCTCAAGGACTGGAATGTGTAGGATCTAGGAAACGAGGAAGAATCAGATTTGAGTTGAAGCACCCAGTCTGAATTGAATGAATGAGTGAATGAATGAATCATTTTTGGTTCATTTAGTCAAATAGATGCTGATTTGAGATTCAGACTCTTAGTGATTCAGTCTGAATTGTGATCAAATCATTCTAGATTCAATGAGTCAGGCCAGGGGGTTGTTGACTCAAGAACTCTTACCGATTAAGTCAGATTCATGAATGAATCATTTAGACTGGTTTAGTGAACCAGTTCAATCCATTCATTTAAAAAATTTAAAAGAACAATTCTTTCATGAATCAGTTATAACTAGCACACTGATGTGAGTGATATTTAATGTGTATATTTCAGCATGTGTGTTCACTGGGAATTAAACCAAGGATCTTGGCATCACTCGCACCATGTTGAGCTACAGGAATGTTAGCTTTTACACTAGCTGTGGTCACAAAGACCAACACAAAGGGAAAGTGTTGCTATTCAGGATGTGATGATTCAGCACTTGGTGCCGGGGCCACATTTGGACCTTTTCAGGGTGTCATTATAGGGCACAGGCGGACATGTGAATGGAAGTACCCTCCATCCGATGCTGGGCCACATGACCCTGGCCTGCACCCGCCGAAAGGCCGGCATCCATTAATTAGCATTGGGCAGCGTGGGTAATGTGACATTCCTGCAGCAGAGGCTAATTACAGATTCAGAGAACAAGACGCAGCCAGCAGAGTTGGGTGACCGACCCATATCAAGGCAAAGGTTGTGACCTTCCTTATTCTAGACTTTTGGCATCACTGGAAGAGTTAGACACACTGCACATGTGCTTCTTTTGTTAACGTGTATAATATGCAAAATGTTAAATGCCCTCTGGCGGGTGCTTTTAACATTCCTGTTTGGACTGATGAGGTGGAATTCCCCCTTTAGGAACAGGAATTGTTCCACACTTTCATTAAGGAATTGTTTCCCTGCTATTTAATTTCAAAATGGGTGAAATGAGCTTGTCTCCCTTCAGGTTGCTCCTTTTTTTTCTTGTTTTCCAGCAGGCTTTCCCTTGTGAAAGATAAACTTAAAGGTGCCCTAGAATGGTTTTTTAAACTATTTTATAACCTTTCCTGGGTTGCCCTTATAATGTTAGTATGTTTTTTAGATAAAAAAATAGTCATAATTTAGAAATAAAAGGCATTTTTCCTAGCCTGATTTTAGCCTCTGCTTTGAACAGTCTGTTAGAAGGGGCGTGTCTGCTGTGTGTAACCGGCCTCTTCTGTGATTGGCTGACATGCTTGCATATGAAATAGCTATGTATTACATGTGAAACTCTCTCGAATAATTTTACTACAGCTATTATAGGTTTTACTATTACAGCTATTGAGATGAACGAATCGTGAGATGTTTTTGAAGTATTTAGATCTATTCCCATTAGGGCTGGGCGATATGTCAAAAAAAATTATCGATAATCGCCTTAAAAAATATCGCGATATCCGATTATATCGTCTATCCCAAGCCCCGCCCCCGCGTGTTATAGGCCATGTGTCATGTTATTTTAGTCAGATAGGACGGCGCGACTGCACACAAATCACCTCAGATGAGCAATTGCGTCTAAGTCAACGCGCCGCAATCTATCGCAAATCAAAGTGAAAGTGAAAGTAAGTTCGCAGAATCTTAAATCTTCATTAAAAGTAAAGAAACGAATGTTGGCGCTCTCTCTTATTGCTGTCTTTGATGATTTTGAAATTAGCTGATGATGATCAATAAAATGCAGCGCATCTGTTGCTTTCGGTGACGTGCACTTCATTAAATCTGTATATTGTGAGGGAATTGAAGATTCGGATTTAGGCTATATCCGTTTTGCAAAAATACATTTATGTGACCAGGTGTAATGGAATCGTTTTGATAAATCAGAGTTCAGATAAGAAAACGCATGAAGTGGCAGGTGTAAAAACAGCCCCGTTGAGTCTGGCTGCACTTTATCCAATGATAGCCAGGAATTCAGCTAGTTTAATTTAAAGATTGGCACGTTAAAGGTTTTACTTCGGTTACTTTGAGCTTGAACAAGCATAAATCATTAGATTTGTTGTTGTTTGTTTTGCTAAAAATCTCCACACTGTTATTATCGCATTCGCCTTTGTGTTTGAAACGAATTTCGTTTTGCGAGGAGAATAACAATATTGAATACAACTGAACAGAACAGAACCAGATTTGATGATTGTAAGAACAGTGAATGCGTGTTGATGTCAAGGTGACAGATGCTTATTTGTTTTTCATAAGGTCCGATCTCTTACTTTTCTTTTTTTAGCGTTATCGACTGATTTAATTATAGGCCTAAGTTAATTTCCTAATTATAACGTTTTTTAAAACTTGTAATCAAACTATAATATTTGTTATTTTATTTGTCTAAAATTAGGGATTAAAACCAATTGTTTTGTTCTGCATGCGCAAAAACTTTCTGGTTTTAGAGTTCCAAGGTCTCCTTAAGCCGCTTAATACAAATTACTGCTTTATTTATTTAAAAACAGAAGTTACTAATAATTATATTTGGGTATTTTATTTATTTATTTTTGTTCATGTTTTAATTTAAAGCAAAGTATAACGCTCGATATCTACTGTAACCGACCTCCCAACATTGGAAACTCTGAACGCGTGCATGAGATATTCAAAGCAACGCAATTTCTTCATCCGTTTGCAGTATAACGAAATTTTAATTTTAATTACAATGATCATGTTTTTATTTTTTTAGAAGGCCTGTTTATTATGTGCAACATTTAAATTAATATTCAGAAACGGGTAAAGTTACTTTTCTGATTAACTTTTATACTAAACCAAAATAAAATATTGGAGATGTCTCTGCTATTCTGAATTAACAGGATTATTTTTTTTTCGTCTGCAGAACGAAAAGATAAAAAACAAGAAATCCAGGAATTTTTTTTTAGCAGAATTATGAAAGTGATAAATGATCTTTGACAGGTAACGCATCAGTCGCATACACAGTCCAACACAGACTCGTGTTGCCGTTGGTGCAGTCGGCGCCGAACAACAGGCACACAATAGGCCTATTAAGTTTAGGCATACTGTAAAAGTTCAGCGAGAGATTTTCTTTATCCTTTGTTCTTTGATCAACTTCAAATATTGGCACGGAGTACAGGCTGTCAATGCACGGATTCAATAGACACAGGCCTGACGACTGTGTTTACAGGTCGGGGATATTTCGAACTTGAAAAAAGATGTGTAATGACGCCTTTCCATGATTGAAACAATTCTTCTGATATTTAATAATGTTTATTATTTCATGCTATAAATTAACAAGAAGGATATTTGTGTGATATTGTATGCACATTTGTCCGTGCACGAGAAGCGGTTGTGTGTGCAGCTCAGTAAACAGCGCTCATGCAGAAGTGTTCTCTCACGTCTTGCGCTTAAAGAATATGCTATCAAGAAGAATCGATTTTCTATTCCTAACGCTACTAGCCTAAAGAAAATATTTAAATCATGCCTATTGCATGTAAATAAATATGTGTATTAACTATAGGGCTATGTGAAATATGTTTGTCTTTTTTTATTTTTTTATTGACGATTATCGTCTGGAAACAGACTTTAATATCGATATCGCTCGATACTTGCGAGACATCGTCGATATACGATAATATCGTCATATCGCCCAGCCCTAATTCCCATCACATAAAATGTTGCTGTGATGAGCATTGAGCAGCAGATGACAGTCTGTCGATCACGAGGATGAAGATCTTATCATTGCAACGCAGTTTCTGCCTTCTGTGCTTTCACTAATGCAAACACGATCATGTACATACAGCAAGAGCTTTGTTGTGCAGTGTAACGTGCGTCATTGAATTCATAACGAGTTTGGCAAGTGTCCAGACAAACTCGCGCTGTGATTGTTCTTTGATCGCTTTCTTTCTGTATATAATTCACAATTTTAACACAATTTTTTTTCATCCTACTAAAAGAAACGATGTGAAGTTGATATTTAATCACACTGGCCTAACTTACTGATGCAAAAACATTATTGAACGATTTTAAAGTGAAATATTACCTGTCTGAACTTGAACAACAACACATCAGCTCGATCCAAGGCCAGCTCTTGGCAACTTGAGGAAACATTCGTCGGTGAAATGTTTGAAAATTTTTTAGACAAAATAAAATTAATCCATTGTTTCTTCAGAGGCTCAGACGAAGGAACTAAAATATACTTTTGTGTTCATATGTACATCCGAACACTGATCAACTCCCATGCTTCGGCTGCGCAGCTCCGTCTCGTCTGTCACTGAACATGGGCTGGCATATGCAAATGTTAGGGGTCGTACATATTAATGATCCCGACTGTTGCGTAACAGTCGGTATTATGTGGAGATTCGCCTGTTTTTCAGGGGTGTTTTTCAAAAACGAGATTTAAGTAAGGAGGAGAAACAATGGTGTTTGAGACTCACTGTATGTCATGTCCATGTACTGAACTCTTGTTATTTAACTATGCCAACATAAATTCAATTTCACATTCTAGGGCACCCTTAAAGCTACACTGTGTGATTTTTACCCCCATCTAGTGGTGAAAAGGTATATGACCATCAAGTGAATATTAAGTTTCTGTTTCTCTCAATTCCGATTTCGTTGTAACTCCTACGGTGGCCAATGTGGTCCAAGATTAACATGGCTTCCAGTTCGACCTCATCCATGAGTGTTAACTCAAACGTAAACGCGAAAGGCGAAGCATGAATTAACGGGTATGTCCCTATTTGGCTAATGTACTTTCAAGATGGAGGGGCAACATGGCGACCAACATTAGAACCCCTTACCCGTATGTATTTTCAATGGCATATTATACACTCACGAGAATACTTTATTACTTGAACGAAGTAAATATACATAATAAGCACATATATTTTTGAAAGAACTAAGTGTTTTTAGCTAAGAATAAACTAAAAGAGTTACACAGTGTAGCTTTAGGCACACTTTTAAAAAGAGTAGATAAAATCTTTTAAAAAGATTAGGAAAATAGTAGTATTTGAAAATGTTTATTGAATATATTGTTTTTGGATACTTAATTGCGTGGTATTTGCTATTAAATGAAAAATGAAATACAGTAGTTGAAATTGAGACCTTTTTGACTTACTTAAGTCACAAAACTTTGATATATGGTTAAATGTACTTTCATTCAATTCAATGTAATTTCTCTTGAAACTTGTGTTATGTATTTAAATATATTTATAACAATGACAATTGTAATGATTTTAAACATGAATTTTCATTTAAAATGAATTTAAAGTTAAAATTAAAATCATGTATGTGCTTTACATCGAAATAAGCACTTTTAAGCACAACAAAAGATTATTAAAACATTATTTTAAACTAAAGGTACTTGACATTTCTGCAAAGTTTTTTTCAAAGTGCACGTTTTACTGTTAAGAAGTACTTTAAGTACACTTAAGTAGACATTTTTATTGACTTAATATTAATACAAGTTTGCTTATTCAATACAATGCAAACAGCCAAACACTTTGGAGTTAGATTACTTCATTTTCATAAGGGTTTGGCTATTTGCTGTACAGTTATACAGTTATCTCTTTTTGTTTTCCAGATCAAGCTGTAAGAACCTCAGTTGTTAGCAATGTGGAATCACTTAATATATGGATTTCTTCAACATTTATTTGCCAGAATGATCTCAGTTATGTTATTTTGTGCTATGTTAGTGGTGTTTAGTCAAGCATCTTACGGTTTACTTCTTCCTTGTTAATTGTTTTTTCAAGTTTCCTTGAAATAGGAATATTAAATGATTTCCTTCTTTTTTTCTATTATAGACTGTAAAACACTGTCTGTGATAATATGCAAATAAGACATTGAGTCTGTTCCAAAGTCCCTTACAGGTAGTGATGTAAGTCTGTCAATCAAATGAGTGGAATCTGACACTGATGACGTTCTTTCTCACTGTGTCAATTTACATTATCAGTATTCAACACTGGTGCCACCAGCTTGTGTTTATACAGTTAATGATAGTAGAAGTGCATTGTACTTTTCCAGTACATTTTTTTTATTTTTTGAGTCCCTGTGCTGCATTTTACATTCATTGCAAAACTTTGCCATCATATTTTTATTGAGCCCTTAAGTTGCTTCTGTGTAATGTTTATATGGGTAGCTTCACTGTCAAAAATCTCAATTGTAGCTCTCCCAACACGGAGTAAACAACAAACAAAGCTAAACATAGACACAGTCTAATACCTATGACATAATTATGTATTTAATGGTGAAAACAGCTATCGTGATGCTATCTATAGCGGTTATGAATAGTCAAATCTTGTGTGCATAGGAGTAGATAATAGCCATTTTGTAGGTATTTGTGCAGAATGATTGTTGGCAACTGTTATTTAGGTATGACATCAAGGGCCTTATTTTGAACAGGCAGATGTTTCATCTCAGAGAATAATTGGTTTCCTCTGTTTTTCTCAGTAGAAACCACAGTAGAATAATGCACATGGCCCATAATTATGTTTGTTCATCAGTGACCTCGTCTTTTAACAGCAAACGGTCCACAACAAGAACAGGAGAGGAGACCTGTTCCAAACAAGCAACAAAACACTTCATTTACCACTGCGATCTCTTTAACACTGTTTGAAAGCTATTAGTAAATGTTAAATCATTCTTACTGGTTTTTGACAAACAGTTCCGCCCCATGATGCCTGTTCTGCAGGTTCAAAAACATTTTTTGTTCATAAACAAAATAATACATTTTGGCATATCTGCTATATATATATATATATATATATATATATATATACATACATATATATATATATATATATATTTATATATATATATATATATGCACGGCCCGCCACTGATATATATATTATATATATCTCAGTGGCGGGCCGTGCATTTCACACCTAGGCCTTCTGTTCTACCTGAATTAATAACTTTTAATAGTGTATCAGTGCAAAGTCTCTCTATAATTGTTGTTTTTATTTTGCAACCGCAGTTATTGGATTAATGCGGTGAGTTCGGAAAGGACCGGTAGAGAGAAACGAGCGCGTGAGTTCGGCTGGTGCGTTTGTATAGTGTTTCTTGCGTTTCGAATCTGATTATAAGTTCAGAAACGGAGCCTCCCTTATCTTGTCGTTCAAGGGCTACAATAGTCCCTTTTCAGACGTTACAATAGATGTTTGAAATAAAATAAAGTTTCGATCATAAATTTATAAGAAAAATTAAGAAGAAAATCATATTCACCACGGGGGAAAAAAGCATTAACTGACCAAAACTACAGATTATTCTTTACACAAAATCCATCCTTATTTCTTTCATCAAGAAGACATCAATTACTGTTGTACAGGTTCTAACTGTGTTTCAGTTCCAACAATTTTTTCTGCTGGAGGTCGAGGAAGGAAAGAAACATTAATTTTTGGGTTAAAAAATGATTACATCTACAGGAATATATATTTAGTTTACGCAGTTCGGCAACAGATGCGGATACTACCAGATTCTTTGATACTACCACTAAAAGTACGCGGTCTGTACGCGCATCCAATCAAAGAACGAGAAAATACATACAGTCAAAGCGAAATCTGATTGGCTGATTAAATCTGACGGATTATCTGATTGGTTAAAGAATTGCCATTCATTTATACTACAGACGCCCGCTCTGTCGATTCTGAAGGCCTCCAGGCAGATTTATTTACCCGGCAACGCATGATGGATGAAATATGATTGGATACAAGCTCTAACATAAATACATACTACTGAAAGCAGCGCAACCAAGAGAAAAGCTATGAAATTCAGAGAACTATTTGGAATAATTTAATGCTAATTCATGGAAAAAATATATTAAATTGCACGTCAGTGATTCTGATAGTGTTTAGGCCAGCAGAGAAGGCCTTGCTGGCCCTGACGGCTCACCACTGATACATATATATATATATATATATATATATATGGCACCAGCACAAAAATAATGACTGTTTTCCTACAGGTTTCCAGAAATTTTTTTTCGTCTTCCGCAGATAGAAAATCCAATTTTTTTTTATATTGGCAGATTGAGATCCTCAAACAAACAGAGTGATGTTTTGATGGCGTCACAGTGTTTACAGTTTCCCAGCGGATTCAACCAATGAATGGTTCCCTTATAGCTTCATTGTTAGGAGTGTGAATCGATTCACGATTCAGCATGAAAACCACAGTAGAATAATGCACATGGATCGTAATCCCTTGGTTTTCCCTGCTTAGTATATAATAGCTCTAGATGTTCATGAGCAACATAAAATGAAGCCCAAAACAGTTTTATGTGCAGAAACTCCCTTTTCACCCCATTGTCTGAAGTGGTTTTTATTCGGCTTGATGGTGTCCCTCTTGTTGCATAACGTTCCTCACCCCTGGTGACAGAGGGATTGTTGTGGTACTGGCCGCAGCACGTGGTTGGCACATATCCTGAAACATGCAGGATATACAATATAACATGCTGTTAGCAGCTGAAAGCAAACGGTGGTCAGTTCATTTGAAGGAATGGAGAAAGGGAGGGATTGAAAATGAGGGTAGGAAAATGGAAAGTGTCTGGCTATTAAAATCTTAGGCTATATTTGTCAGCATCATCAGGCTGGTGGGTATTTGAAGAAAGACAAGCGTGTTGAACTCTCAGAGTGCAAAAAGGAAGTGGCATGTGGTTGTATGGCACATGTCAGCGACACCGAAACTTGCTGACAGAGAGTTACAAGACAAGCTCACACGTGGCTTTGAATTCTTTCAGATAAATGTTTAGGCTATATTTTTATTAGTGATGATGTTTCCTAAAGCGTGTGTGTTAGTATTACTGTTGCTAATACACTACTAATAAGAAGTAATTAACGCTACTCAGTAAGCATTAAATTAATCGGAAGTGCAACGCAATCTCATCCTGTAGCGTCATATTGGTGACGCTATATGACAAAACGGCGCTATACTACGCACATGGCACCCGTTGATCGTTAACATAACACGTGCTGTGATGGGTAAGTATAGGTGTGGGTAGGATAGTCTCATATTACGCTAAAGGATTTATGATGCCTTGGGTTCGCGTGTTATATTAACAATAAAGGGTGCCATGAGTATAGTATAGCGTCATTTTGTCATAGCGTTCTATGTGACGCTAAATGATGAAGAACTGGGCTGGAAAGTGAAATATTTTGCGTGACAAATGTTTTGTACAATGTAAATTTCAACTTGCCACCGTGATATCACGGTTTTCACAAAAATAAGCAGCGACACCGAACAGTTTTACCAATAATAATAAGAAATGTTTCTTTAGCATCAAATCAGCATATTAGAAAGATTTCTGAAGGATGAGTACTGAAAATTCAGCTTCCCCAATACAGGAAGGTAAAAAATGTTCAAATAGAAAACAGTTGCTTATATTACACTCTTAGAAAAAAGGGTTCTATATGTAGCATATGGTTCTTTACTAAACTCCAAAGGACATTTTATGCTAAAAAAGGTTCAATAATGACAAGAAAGGACCCTTTTGGCACGAAGGTTCTTTATAGGCTATTATTCATTCATTATTCTGCAACATTTTGCAGTTGTAATTAAATTATTGTTTATTAAACTGTTGTAGCACCTTAATATCCCATTTTAATCATGCTGATTTTTGAAGGATAAAAACTGAAATGGCACTCTTCGTGTTGATATCTGATTAATTAAATTTTTTAACCCCCATATCTTCAACCCCCTTTTAACCCCCTATCTATTTTGTGATCATGCATTGCATTTTAGGGGTTCCAAATACATAGCGCTTTAGAACCTTTTAAGGTTTTATATAGAACCTTTTCTTCTAAAGAGTGTATGACTTTAAATCACAATATTATTGTTTTTTAAATATTAAAATATTAACATTTACAGATCCCAAACTTTTAAAAGGTGTATGGCATATTTCAAAAAAAGAAAAAAAATTGTCATCATTTACTCACCATCTTGTCATTTTAAACCTGTCTGACTTTTCTTCCGTTAAACACAAAAGAAGATCTTTTTCTCAACATTTTTTTGGCCATTTATTGAGTCAGTGGTGTCCTAGATTTTTCAAATGTCATCTTTTGTGTTCTGCAAAAGAAAGGAAATAATACAGGGTTAAACCAACATGAGGGTGAGTAGCCTAAATGATGACAGAATTGTTATTTTTAAACTATCCCTTTAAATACTGAAATGTATCCTACAGACACGTATGATTGTGCAAATTGTGCAGTTTGTTAGTGATAGTGATTTCTGAGGGGCTGTTCAAACAGAACACGTTTTTTTCATTCCAGTGCACTACTTTTCCAATGTTTTTCTATGTAAACACCGATAGACGGACATGTAAAACCGTTGCTCTCGCGTCTTTTGCAACGTCTCGCGCATGACATAGCACTCTAAAAATGTGGCCCAAAAAACGCTCATTTTTTAAGGATAATTATAACTTGTTGAATGTTAAAACAATATTAAAAAACATTGAAGGAGGGTCCCTAGTCCCTATTTGAGGTGAGCTCATTTGAATTGGGCAAGTAGGCTAAAATACCCTAGCAACTCACTAAAAACCACTCAGAACATCTTGCCAAATGCATAGGAACATAGGCATAAGTAACATCTAAGTGTTATTGTATTGTTAAAGCTACACTGTGTAACTCTTTTAGTTTATTCTTAGATAAAACACTTAGTTCTTTCAAAAATATATGTGCTTATTAATGTATATTTACTTCGTTCAAGTAATGAAGTATTCTCGTGAGTGTATAATAAGCCATTGAAAATACATACGGGTAAGGGGTTCTAATGTCGGTCGCCATGTTGCCCCTCCATCTTGAAGGTACATTAGCCAAAGAGGGACATACCCGCTAATTCAAGCTTTGCCTTTCGCGTTTACGTTTGAGTTAACACTCATGGACGAGGTCGAACTGGAAGCCATGTTAATCTTGGACTACATTGGCCACTGTAGGAGTTAAAACGAAATCGGAATTAAAAGGAACAGAAACTAGTATTCACTGGATGGTCATATACCTTTTCACCGCTAGATGGGGGTAAAAATCACACAGTGTAGCTTTAAAGATATCTAAAAACTCGGCTGAGCCAAACAAAACTGCCCCACTTTTCTCTTGAGACCTTCAGTACTGTAGTGTGATTATTAGCAGCATCATAAATGATTCATATCTTTGATTGATATTAGATAAATGTGATATGTTCCTTTTGTGATTGAGGTTATTAGTCAGGGACAATCATTTCTCTATTTATTCTGTTGTAGCTAATCGATGCTTTTGAAAGCTTAATAAGAATGTGCCAATCAAGCGATGGCTAGACTTTGGTTTCTAGTCTGAAGGTTTGGCTGTAGATTAGAATAAAGCCCTATAATCTTATACTTGGACTCGCTTTGTCTCATGGCTCTGATTCCGGTCTAGATCCTGAAGCGACATGCGAGCAGAACTTGAGCTGCAAAACGCCACGCTTCCAAAATTCAATCCAGGGCAACTTCTTCATCTTTCCAATTTGTAAGATGACAGATCCTAAAATGGATAATTCTAGGTGATTGTTTTATGTTTGTTGTTGTTTTATTTACGTTATTCCGTTTTTCATGCGCTTCCAAAGCCACGAAACGGGGAACCGGACAGTATGGAGATGCTCCAAGAACTGTAATTACTGTTCGCTGGGACTTTATTGCTTTTTAATGAAAGAGCTAAATTTAAGCAGGCACGAAGCACGTCTGACTGGCAGCTGATCTTGAAATGTGAAGGAAAGCCATTTCTGTGGGGTGGTTTGTGGGTGGGCGGCCGAGGCGGAGGAAGAGGTGGGGGTATGCTCATTCTTTGAACATTTCTCCCAAAAAGCCCTGTCATCAAGAAGGGCGACTGAATGCTTGTTTCCAAAATTGTAAACTCATTTGTTTGTTGCAGTCATTCATTCATTTGTTTGCACTTTGAAAGATTGGGAATTATTTCTTAGAAGTTTAACTAGTCTTGATTTAAGCTTTCCCAATCGGGTGTGGGTGAGACTGCTTTTATTTTGCAAGAATGTGAATAGTTGTTCTCCAAACCAATATAAGGTGATTCCGGATGCTAACTTGTCCTTTCCTGAAAAACCTACTTTGATCCAATACTGAATTAATATTTCCCTTATTTTACTTAATTTAGGAAAGAAATTGAGGGAATTTATTGGCTGAAAATAAGGATTTACACACCCTAATATCAGTCAAGTTATTTTTATCTATATAGTGCTTTATACAATAATGATTGGCTGCATCCAAAATCGCATACTTCTCTACTATATAGTAGGCGAAAAACAGGAGGTGACAAAAAAGGGTTACACTTTATTTCGATAGTCACTTTAGATATTCTACTAATTATAAGTAACTTATCAACTACATGTCAAGTAACTGTCATTAGAGTATTCCTATATTATAGTAGACTGTATATTATGGTAACTGGTGGTTATGGTTAGGTGTTAGGCTTTGGGTTAGGAGAGTTAGTTTACTTGTAGTCGCCAAGTTACTTATAGTCAGTTGAATCTCTGTTGGGGTACCAACAAAATAAAGTGTACAGTCAACTAATACTTTAATGACAGATAGTTGACATAGTTGAAAAGTTACTTAAGCCCCTTTCACGCAGCGCGTCTGATCCCGGGAAATTGCCGGGATATTGCCAGAACGCCTTCTGTGTGAACGCCTTCTGTGTGAACGGTGTGTCATAGTGATGACGCTCATGCTATCGCGCGACTCTGTTGCTCTTAGAAGAAAGTTTGTGTTCGTCATCAACAAAGAAAGGACGAACAAATACCTGCAAACTGGAACGCAGCAGAGACCAGGAGCTCCTCATTATTCGTACTGAAGCTGAGATCGTTCATCACCAGCTTTGTGGAACGGTATGCACGTGTACATGTTTTCGACGCGTCCGTTATACGTCTCATCCTGATGTCATGTGTCTTCCCGGGATTTTTACGGGTTGTGTGTGAACGCACTCACAGATCCCGGCAAATGCCTGGCTGTGTGAATTAACCGAAATCAGACAATCCCGGGACAAATGCCGGCTCACATTATCCGTGTATTTTCTGGAATCTCTGTGTGAAAGGGGCTTTATAGTTAGTAGAATGTCTAAAGTGAACTATCAAAATAAAGTGTTACCAAAAAAAGTATGTCCAAATTTACAGTACTCATAAAAGAGTAGGCAAAAATACGAAATCGTCTTCCATTGCGGTTTCCCGTATATCTAAATATGTTTAGTGAAAGACTTCCGAAATCTCTGTATAAACAAAGAGTGACATAGGCCAGCGTAGGTGCGCAAGCGATCACTTCCGGCGCATGCGCAGAGCCGAAGCGCCCATGCTGTCAGATCATTTTGTCATAGCTATGATTACAAGAGGTAAAAACAATATAAATACTGTTCGTTTTCTCACACAACCCGCCTCGTTTCGTGTCTTAGGCCATCAATGTGTACTTACATTTATGAGTCATTAAATCATGTTTTATTTTGACTTCTCTGTGCATGCTTTTTGGTGGACCCCCGTAGCCTCCAGTGTATGACTGATAGACAACAACGGTTTGACCGAAAAATTTCAAAATTTAAACTACTGTGGAAACAAAGACACCTACATCTTGGATGCCCTTGACGTAAGCTAAAACATATCAAAAAATAATTTCAAAGTGAACTATAACTTTAAACTACCTCATGTCTCAAAACACAAAACATTACAATAATAATGAACATAAACAACTTAAAGAGCTCTGACCTGTACCACCTGACTGCTGCAGACTCATTTTGGTGTTGATAGTGTTGCGCATAAATTCGAGTCACGAACTACTCAGTGTATAACGTCACAGGTTTCCTTCTCTTCCAAATTACAGTATTAATGGCGTGAATGCAGCATACGCCTTATGTCTTGGTTCAGGAGGAACTGTAAAAGGTGAATGTTGTTTCGGTTGCCGTCTGTCTAACTCTGCGTTGCATGAAACGCACTGATGACGTGTGATTTCTTCATGAGCAGATGCGCGGAGGTGTGGAAATGCATACGCTGATAGGCAGGTAGGACATCGTATGATTGGACAATCATTTTATGGTTCTGCGTCTTCCACAGACATAATATATACATTTAGACCACTTAAATTAGTGATGGCTATCAGAATGTGTAGAGACTTTCAACCAGCATAACAAAAAATGTTTCTGGAACAAATCACCTACCCTGTCTTTAATCAAATTCTAATTCTGTTGTAATATAGCTCTAAAAAGACTATAGTATTATTTAGCTCAAGTTAGCTCAGTGTGGATTCAATTCAGTTCAGTTGTATCCTTTTCCCTATCCCTAAAACCTGATTGGTTGATAGGAATGCCGTGACCTTCTTTGGATATTCATTTTCACCTTTGGTTAGGAACGACTTGGTCTAGTATCGAACATTTGTATCATTCATGTGGCAGCACAGACCAGATTGGACCAAAATGTCAAAGCTTGCAGACGGACACGTGCTGTCTGAGCTCAGCTGTTCTGTTTTTATTCATTCATGTTTTATATTCTTCACTTGGGTTTACAAAACATTTACTTAGAAAAAACCTCTCCACAATGTGCAAGTCATCAGTAAACTCATGTGATTGGAGGATTGTGTAACGGAGGCGGGGCCTCTTCCAGGTGGTGGGAGGAGCCGTGGTTTTGAGTGGCAGTATAAGGAATGACAGCGTTATGCAGACAGGTACAGTGGGACAGTGAGCAGCGCGTTGTGTATAGCAGGCAGAGCATCCTCAGCTGTTACCAGGGCAACTCTGGGGTAAGTGTGTGTCGCTCAGTGTTTGTTGTCATGGCAACGAGATCAAGAGCAGCCCAGGTGTTTGGTTGTGTTGGAAATTGTTTATTCTTATTTTATTGTTGATGTTTTGCTATTCTTTACAACAAATTAGTTGTAAAGAATGTCTTATCTTACACAATTTTAACTTTTCATGTACATGTGTTTTGTTTTTAGCCTTCAAATGATCTTTGTTTCTTGTTTACACTTCTGGGCTTCGGGGTCTATACAACCCCAACAATTGATTGAGTAATTGTGCAAATTTTTTTAATTTTTAATCATACAAATAATATCTTTTTTTTTGTTTACCACTCATCTATTCATTAATGCTGTGTTTTTGGAGATATAAAGTACTTGTATCCATATACCACACAATTCCTCAACTACACCATTAGCTTGCATATGAAATATTTTTTTATGATAAATTGCATTTATGCTCTAGTACTAGGCCTTCATTTCTGTGTAAAAACTTTCATTTTTATGCCGGATTTTTATTTTTTTATTTTTTTTGACACATGAAGAAAATATATTTAGTTTTTTTCACATTTCCCATTCATTTCAATGTGGGGTCATATTGACCCCGAAGACCAGAAGTGTAAAAGCAAATTTTTTACATACCTTCAGAACAACCGAATCAAGTCCAGTTTTTTTGGTGTGTGTATAGTTAGATAATGTATGAAAAGTCACAAACCTTATTCCACTGAGATGAAGGGAATCTTCTTTTTTAAATTAAGTAAAATTCAATTGGAGTTATTTAATAACTTAAAAATGTCCTGCAAGACTTTCTGTTTTTTTAACAGATATTGGTAACACTTTACAATAAGGTTCATTAGTTAACATTAGTTAACTACATTAGTTAACATGTACTAAGAATGAACAATACTTCTTCAGCATTTATTAATCTTAGTTAATATTAATTCCAACATTTACTACATTATTAAAATCAAAGGTTGTATTAGTTAACATTAGTTAATGCACTGTGAACTAACATGAACGCACAATCAACAGCTGGATTTATATTAACTAACATTAACAAAGATTCATAAACACTGTAACTAATGCATTGCTCATCGTTAGTTCATATTTGTTAATGCATTTACTAATGAACCTTATTGTAAAGTGTTACCCAGATATTTTCTTACAGTACTATGAATGAAACGAAATGAATGTGGAGAACAGCTTGGTCTCGAGCACATTTTGAGACCTTGTTGAGATCTCTTTTAAACTTTAGAGATGACATGAGAGATTATTGTTCTTTTTCTTTTGAAACACAAGAGACTTCAGCTAAAGTCTCCATTTAATTTCCAGTTAATATCATTTCAGAAGAGGAGGCTCTGAGAACCACCGCAGGCATTTCATGGTCTGGTCTAGATCTTGATGTTTGTAGGAGAGTTTAGACTTTTTGAGTGATGGTATAGATCAGTGTGTCTACATGACCTGCTCATCAGAAAATCATTTTTCTGTTTTGCTCCAGTAGATCCAGTAAGTAGTTTCTGGCCTGACTGAGCATATTTGATCCAAAAATAGACCAAGAAAAGCAGTGCTGCCCCAAACCACAGGCCTGCTTTAGTTTAGGTGACTATTTATATCCCGCTTTAGCTTATAGATCACTTCTGTACGCATACAAACCCATTATGTGTCCACCACAAGAGAGCCTAAGTGCTGTTTACCTGTCCCCGCATCGTGAGGTTTTGGTGGTTTTTGCTGACGCTGATGATGTTATATTTACTGCGTGTGTCATTGAGTTCCTGTCATCTATTTTTTTTTTTCAGATTACATGAATATAGAAGAATATTTTGAAGAAGATGAAGAACCACCTTTACTGCTCTGCCCCTGTCTGTCTGATTGTAAGTTTGCTCATTAATGCGACGGTGTGTGTGTGTGTGTGTGCCTCTACAGTGAGGTTTCTCTCAGGACACTTTGTCTCTTCTCACACTTCTCTGAATGTTCCTTCACTGCACAGAGAACCTGCAATGTAGCCAATAAAGAACATCCCATTCTGCACTACAGTATACTATAAATGGCTACACTGTACTATACTACAACAAGACTGGCAAACTGGCAAACCCAGTGTTTTTCATGAATTGGTCAATTTTGAGATTTGGACTATTTTGTTTCGTAACATGTTTTCTTTCAAACTAGTGGAAAGAAAACATCATACATACACATTTTTAAGTGTTTGTTTTATTACACTATATTTGCATCTGTAGATTTAACTTACAAAATCTTTAAAAGCTATGAGTTTGTCAAACTTTTAAAAATCTTTAAAAGCCACTTCGTTTGTCAAACTAAAAGCCAAACTTTACCGATTTATTCCTATTTATATTCTGAAGTTTTTTACAGATGAGGTTGTTAATATACCATTGAATGGATTTATATAACATTTCAATTTATGTTCTGGAATTGTATGCAAATTTGTGTCTATTTTATCAGCTTATTTGCATATTTACAGGTGTATTATAAAACATACACAGTAGGTCCTGTTATTAATTAACTGGTTAAAGTATGGTGATATCTTTTTTACCTGTAGTTTCTTGCCTCAAACTACACTTTAGTCCTGTATTTTACCTGCTTTGTTATACTCCTATTCATGCTACAGTACAGTTAGTTCTGGTTTGATTCTCACAGGTTGGTTTGTTTTAGGGATGGGCGTTTTTAAAAAATATTGCATTTCGAATATTCGGGCTCATAAAAATCGAAATATTCGAATATTTGTTTATTTAAATTATGTTTAACGAAAAAGACGTTATTTTTACGGTTATTTTTTTACGTTTTTGTCACCATTTCTGGACAAGCTTACAATTAGGCAATACACAACAAGCTTACAATAGTAATTAAAGTTTTCTTTTAGTTGAAAACATTAAACAGTAGGCCTATGTGTAAACAAAATATATATATAAAAAAGCATTATTAAAAGCATGCTCAAGCAGCGCGAGCGAAAAAAAAACCCTAATAAAGCAGATTGCGTCAGATATCGTACCGAACATACACACATACACACGAGTCAACAAATGATTGATTATCGTGTTTATATTGTTTCACGTTTATGTTGAGAAAAACAATAATATCTAACGTTACATGCAGGGCGCCGCCAGCACTTTATGCTCGAGTGAGAAAAGACACTGCGCTGACAGACGTTTCAGAGACACAAAGAGAATGGTGTTTCTAACAGCACTTTGCATTTTCTGTTCTTAAACCGGTCTCCCCCAACGAAACTTAAAGGAAGTATGTCTCAAAATCATTTTGCTATTAGATAAGTTGTTAACATCTTTGATCACGCGGGGTCCAGCTGCGCTTACCTGCAGTTGTGATGCAGTGATGAACAGCTGTCTTTCCTGACTCGACTGTTTGGATTTCATGTGATTTCTCATGGTGATGATATCATAACTCAGGTTAATTAAATAATTTGATCAAAAGTAATTCCGTTTAAGATCCTTTTCAATTAACGTTAATTTCAAACTTCGTGAGGCAGACGACAACATTATGTGATCAAATACAGACAACTTGTTAACACACTCCACAGCGCTATCCAGTGCATTTAATTACTGCGAGTTAGTTCTTTAGGATTTATCATGGACTCTCTGCATTTACGGCCAGCAAAGCAACGTATTCAAAATTTCGAATAATAATTACATATCGAATATTTCGAAAATTCGAATATTCGTGCACATCCCTAGTTTGTTTGTGTGTTTTTAACCCTGATTGTTCTCATTTGTGTCTCTCTGTAGCTGCTGGAGTTATGGGGGACATTAGCGGCGCAGTGTCGGTGGGAGGACGGGTGTGTGTGTCCACTCTGTCCAGCCGGGCAGGAGCCCACCACGGTGAGAGATAACAACTCCAAAACACACACATGCTGTTTTCCTCATGGGGACCAAAGGACAAGGATTTCAGATATTGCCATCTTTGTAGTGTAATTTTGTTTACATAATGTAGGGTTTACTAGGCCACAAAAACACACACACACTCAAAACTCACAAACTGTCCCTGTCCCAGCATGTCCTCCTGACCACAGAACCTAAATGTTTTGTGGGTAAATCTCATGCAAATCTCATTTGCATTGTGTTGTGTTATTTTCATAACAAGCACATTTCCAAACAAATTATCCATGAAACATTTTACTTGTATTTATTTATTTGGTTGTTTAAATACTTACAATTATTCTTAAGATTCTCAGTAGTACAGTACAGTTATTATTATTCTATATTAATAATGTCAAAGTACCATAAATTAAATATAACGTATTATATTTAACTGTTGCTCTTGTTAACGACATCAATTAACATGAACTAACAATGAAAAATAATTCTAAAGGATTTACTAATCTTAGTTAATGAACCTGAAGTAACATAAACTAACAAGGAACAGTTGTCATTTTTATTAACTAATGTATTGCTCATTGTTAGGGAATATTAATTAATTAACTAACCTTAAAGGAGTAGTTCACTTTAAAAAAAAAAAACCTTTGCTGATAATTTACTCACCCCCATGTCATCCAAGATGTCCATGTCTTTTTCTTCAGTCGAAAATAAATTAAGGTTTTTGATTAAAACATTCCAGGATTTTCTCCATATAATGCACTTCAATGGGAACCAAACAGTTCAAGGTCCAAAAGACATTCTCAGTGCAAATTGTACAAAGGGCTTTAAAAATCGATTTCAGACAATATGAATAAGGGTCTTATCAAGCGTAAAACGATCGCTCATTTAAAAAAAAAGTTTAAGTTTTATAAGCTCAAATGCTCGCCTTGCTCTGTTCTGTGACTCTCCTGTATGAACGAATCTTTTCCTGAGTCAATTCGTTCGTTGAATGAACCAAATTACTCAAAAAAGATTTGTTCATTTTGATGAACGAGTTCGAACAGGAGAGTCATGAACGTGCATCACAGAACAGAGCAAGGTGAGCATTTGAGCTTATAAAACTTAAACTTTGTTTTTTTTTTAAATAAGCGATCGTTTCTGCTCTATAAGACCCTTATTCATTGTCTGGAGTTCGTTTAAAGCCCTTTGAACAGTTTGCACTGAAAGTGTCTTTTGGACCTTGAACTGTTTGGTGCCCAGTAAAGTTCATTATATGGAGAAAAATCCTGGAATGTTTTCATCAAAAACCTTAATTTCTTTTCGACTGAAGAAAGAAAGACATGGACATCTTGGATGACATGGGGGTGAGTAAATTATCAGCAAAAGCTTCGTTTATTAATCTTCTAAATTCGACACCATTCTGTGAGAGACATAACAGTTTGTTCTTTAACACCATTAGTGATTATATCATCTGAGTGATGTTTATTTGTTTCTTTAAGGCTTGCGGGGAAGTTGAGGATCCTGGGTAAGGCCGTATTGTGCCGCGACTTGCCCAGCAGGCACCTTCTCTGATATCCGTGACCCTGAGCCTGTGCCGCCACATATCTCCTGCAGTGGACTCAACCGCTGGATCACCACCGCACCTACCTCACACTCTGACGCCGTGTGTGGAGGATGCCTTCCCGGGTAAAGAACAAAACATATTTATTATTTTATTATTATTTTATCCTTTTGATTCCAGTCATTGTTTTCATCATTGCTTCACCTTTGTGTCCTAGCAGATGTGTTTTCATAGGCTCACAATGTTCCCAAAACTGAATTAAAGGGAAAGTGAGAGGAAAGTATTTACGAACTGAAATATTTTTCAGGTTTCACCCTGCTGCTAAACGGAAGTCCTCCACCCTCCACGCCTGCTGCCAGGAGTAAGTGTTTAGCTTTTATATCATCGTTTAATCATTTCACCAACCAGAAGTACAAAGAAGTAAATTTTTGCATTGAATGGTATTAAAATCAGAATAAACAGAATAAGAAGTAATATATATATATATATATATATATATATATATATATATATATATATATATATATATATATATACAGTACTGTGGAGAAGTCTTAGGCACACTAGTATTTTTGCCTCAAAGAAATGGTTTTAAGCCAGTTATTGATATATTTTGTTGTAGTGTCTCAGTAGGAAAAATATCAGTTTACATTTCCAGACATTAATTGTAATAATCTTTGAATGCACAAGGATTCTGACAACAGCCAATGCTCTATATTGGAGGTCAGATCTCACTCATTATCAAGTTCATCTGAAATTATATGAAGAAACAGAAAAAACAGAGACTAAGACCAGAAGAACTGCGGCAACGTTTCCAAAGATGCTTGAAAAACCCTGCAAAACTAAAAACTATGTGCAATACCTGGACAAAAGCTGTTTTAAACGTAAAGGGTACTAAACACCTATTGATTTGATTTAGTTAACTGTTAAAAGTTAATAATAGTTAACTGATAAAAGTGAATTGATAAATAAAATCTATTTATGATTATGACATTATTTTTGAAAACATTCTCATTTACAGCATTTTTACACAAGTGCCTTTTTCACAGTACTGTAGCTTTGCAGGCAGGCAGGCACTACCTTCGAGACGTTGCCGCAGTTCTTCTGGTCTTAGTCTCTGTTTTTTCTGTTTCTTCATATAATTTCAGATGCACTCGATGATGGTGAGATCTGACCTCCGTGTGGAGCATTGGCTGTTGTCAGAATCCTTGTGCATTCAAAAATTTCACTGGATTATTACAATTAATGTACTGGAAATGTAAACTGATATTTCCTACTGAGACACTACAACAAAATATATAAATAACTGGCTTAAAACCATTTCTTTGAGGCAAAAATACTAGTGTGCCTAAGAGTGCCTAGTTCTCTCCGTATTAGTTTAAATGTGTCCACGAATTAAAATTCATTCTCATGACTTACTGAATTGTTCCCTCGTTTTAGTACATCGTGGCCATGTTGTATTAATTAGTTCCCTTAATGTTTTCAATTAACTAAAACAAGGGAACAAATTATTACAACGTGGCCATGATTTACTAAATTGGGGGAATGAATTCATAAAACAAGCGAATGAATTCCTGAATTTGTTGTCACAATATATCTAAATATATATACATACACGATTTACAGTACGTTTAAACAACAATGATGTGCTAAAAACAGAATTTTTTTTCCTTCGCTTTTTCACGTACAGATGACAACATTGTCAAAATGATTCCCATTAACACGGATTAGCAAAACCGAATGAATAAAAATGCTTTCCCAGTCCTGTAGTTGGCAATGTCCCTTTGTACAATTTTTTTTTTTTTTTTTTTTTCAAATTGAATATGTATTATATTATGTTTTATATTATTTATGCTATTTAGTTTAAAAATATGAATGGCTTTATAACAGTAAAAGTATACTCATCCAAGCAGAATTCAGAGGTAGAATCATCTGTCTTATTAGTAATTAATATGATTATGTGTTCTATGTACAGAGCCATACAGCCGGCGGAGACGTAACGTTGTTAGGAGCACCCCTAACAGGTCTGGAATGGGAGGTGCAAACGTCACCAACGATCAAAATCCCGAGGAGAAGAGCGCGGAGTATGCTGTGTTTGCACTAGTGCCCATCTTCTGTGTTATGGGCCTGCTGGGAATTCTCATCTGCAACCTGCTCAAGAAGAAGGGCTACCGCTGCAACGCAGAGAAAGAGGGCATTGACGCTGAAGCCGCCACTCCACAGAAAGAAGGTACAATACACACTCACGCACACGTGTCTATACACAACAAATGAAACACTTATTAGATCACTATGCGTGTCCATAAAGATGTGCTTTTAGAAAGATCTAAGTAATGAAGAAGTTTACTAAAGTTTGGGGTCAGTTTGAAATGAATGAATACTTTTCAGCAAAGATGCATTAGATTGATCAAAAGTGACAACATCAAATATTTGTGTTTTATAACATGTTAAAAAAGATACTGAGTTTTTCAAATAAATACTGTACTTTGGAACTTTCTTGTCTATTCATCAAAGAATCCTGAAAAACATAACACTATGACAGCAGCAGCAACTGTTTTCCACATTGATAATAATAAAGAAATGTTTCTTCAGCGCAAATCAGCATATTAGAACTGATTTCTGAAGGATCATGTGACACTGAAGACTGGAGTTTTCAGTCAACTTTTCCATCACTGGGAATACATTCTATTTTAAAATATATACAAATAGAAAAAGCTATTGGAACTTGTTTCACAATATTTCAAGTAATTTCTTAAATCAAATAAATCCTAGCTCTTATTGAACACAAGATGCTTTTTTTAAAGACATTAAGAATCTGCATCCTACCTCAACTTTCCAGCTGTGCTTCAAGAATGATGCATATTCTGGATCAGACCCATAGACTGTGTAAAAAATATGGACAGATAAAGCGTGCGCGATGCCACCCATAGACTCTCTGAAGAACGGGTTTGAGGCTGTTTATGGGGTATGGGTGGCGCCATACTGGAAAATCTTGGGCGGAAATACAAAAGTTTCAGAAAGGATACAGAGGTGGTTTGATGTGTTGTGTCAGGATCATGGCCGAGGCTGTCAAACTCACTCGGTACAGCCCGTTATCAGCTGTCAATCAAAGTTAACCACCCTTATTTGTCATACATTTTATATCTAAATATGATCTAAACCAACGAAGTTAGAAAAATTCACCCCACAGTTTTCAGGCACGCGGAACATATTGAAGATTACAATAAAAGTCCATGTGACCAAACTGTAAACATATGAATTTATGCTGTGAAACGGACATTATAACATGACGTCCATGGAATATCTGCTCCCTTTTGGGACTCGCCTTTAGCGGATTTAGAGATGTATTGCAGTTTTCGCACATCCGGGTAGGCTTCATCTTTCAGATTACAATGTTGCGCGTTATCAGTACCAAAAGAGTCATAACGTTTTTTATGATCATGTTCCACCGTTTTTGATTGTTCCATTTTATTTTGATACTTTATAGGCCTTTTGGATGGTCAAGTATTCAAATGTGTTCATTTGATGTCAGAAAGTTGATGTCAGTTCTGTTCCAGTAAATGCTCTTCTGGACTGTGAATGATGTTTTTGAGTTTTTAACTTGCTTTTTATCTCATGTTTGACAGTAACTCTTTAAATAAATCTTAGAAACACTACTCACTAAAATGTCAAGCATACACCCATATTAAAGGGATAGTTTACTTTGAAATTAATTTTTGATAAGTTTTAGCTTACCTCAAGGGCATCCAAGACATAGGTGTCTTTGTTTACTGTATTTTCAATTTTGATATTTTTGGCTCAACCCGTTCTTGTCTATCAGTCATATAAACAGATATCAGGGTCCACCTCAAAAGAGCATGCACAAGAGAAGTCCAAATTAAACATGATTTAATGACTCGTAAATGTAAGTACACATTGATGGCCTAGAGGCACGAAACGGAGCAGTTTGTGTGAGAAAACCAACAGTATTTATATAATTTTTACCTCTTGTAATAATCACAGCCATGTCCAAGTGATTTGAAGGCGAGCGCCGGAAAGCCCCGAAAGTGATCTCTCGCTTGATCTACAGATATTGCAAATCGTCCTCTATTGCGATTTCCTGTATATCTAAATATGTTTAGATCTTCACAGTGAAAGGTAGAACTTCCGAAATCTCTGTGTTAACAATGAGTTACGTACACGCGTGAGAGATCACTTCGGAGGCATGCGCAGACCGAAGTGCCCGCTCCTTCAGAGTCACTTGGACGTGGCTGTGGTTACACAAGGTAAAAACGATATAAATACTGTTCGTTTTCTCATTCAAACCGTCCGTTTTGTGTCTTAGGCCATCAATGTGTACTTACATTCACGAGTCATTAAATCATGTTTTAATTTGGACTTCTCTGTGCATGCTCTTTGAGGTGGACCCCTATATCTTTATATGACCGATAGACAAGAACGGTTTAACCGAAAAATATCAAAATTGAAAATACTGTGGAAACAAAAACATCTACATTTTGGATGGCCTTGAGGTAAGCTAAAACATATCAGAAATTAATTTCAAAGTGAACTATCCCTTTAATAATGCAAACACCTCCATGCATCTTTATATGCAGCTGCTATCACCTTACCTGTGTTTGATTTTAAAAATGAGTAGCAACAAAGGCCCAATTGTTACAGTAAAACCACCTCCTAAATAAAATCACTGGACAAAATGAGACACACATTGTTTTCATATCCTTTGTATCAGTGGGTGAAGTCGCAGCTGTTGTGAGGAGCTCTGGCTTTTATCTACAATGAACGCTTTGCATATGAGAGTTCAGGTTCTGCCTGTAAAGCAGAAACATTTTTAGTAAATTATACAATAATCCCATCAGGTTTTACAGCTGAATGGGCAGAGCAGCAGAGCTGGATTTGCGGTTTTGCTCAGGATGTTAGTGACCTCATTTTTGTGTTTAGAAGAAAAAAGTAGAAAAAAGGAAGTTACCGTAATTCTATAAACCGCAAGAAGCTGTACATGATGGTTAGAGGCAGATGTAAAAGTCTGGAAGTTGTGATTGATTTTTCTCCCCTATTGTGGTGTAGATCCGTGTGAAACGACTTCTCAAACAAGAGCTAGTGTAGGATGGGACTTGATTTTGTCCATGGGAAATTGATTGGATGGTTGTGGTTTGCTTTGGTGGATCTCATGTGAGTTGTCCCACCCTTACGCCAGTAAACACATCAAGAAGAGAGTGATGTCGCTGGGGAGGGGAAGTTATTTTGATTAGAGATTACAAGGGCACATGGCTTTAAAGCCCCATTATGTTATTTTTAAAATATTGCTCTCGGGGTCCCCCTACAGTTGGGAAACAGTATTGTCTTCTACTCCTGTCGTAATATCTGTCATGTTTACACTAGGGCAGGGGTTCTCAACTCCAGTCCTCGCGACCCCACTGCTCTGCACATAGACTGACGTTTACATGCAGCCAATTTTCGGGTTATGTTCGGGTTAAGGTCACTTTTCGGGTTTCTGAAACATTAGGGATAACCCGTTTACATGCGTGAGCAGAGGGAGTTTCTCCTGTATACATGGAATTGCAATATCCCGATGTAAACGGCTGACGCGCGGTTAGCGTCTGAGACGTACGGACAACCTTAAGATGCAAAATGCGTCATTTCCGATTCTTCTTCCTGTATCCAAAGACAACAATAACAGCAGCATGCGGATAATGAATAGTTCGGGGCAGATAGCGATCGTCTTTGTTTGCGCTTTGATGCTGGTAACGTTACTGAGCTCGCTTCAAAAGTATGCTGTGCTGTGTCTCGCTATGTTTACTTCCGGTATACTGCGCGACGGATTTTTGTATGCACCGAGAAGTTTCTCTACTCAAAAGACCAAGATTCCTTGCGAATAGAACATGCGCAGAACACAAATCACAATGGGGATATGCCGATACGCGTTTACATGACCAAAAATTCGGGTTAGAAAAGGGGTACCCCAGGTATAATATCCCGGTTTTTAAAATCCGGGATATGAGCATTTTTCGGGTTTTTGCTGGTGTTTACATGGCCGTCTCGCGACCGGGTTATTGCTAATATCCCGGTTTTGAACGGGTTATTGGCTGCATGTAAACGCAGTGATAGTGCATGTCTCCCTTACTTAACACACCTGATTCAGATCCTCAGCTCGTTATCATAGACTCTCTGTCTATCCTGAACGAGCTGAGGATCTGAATCAGGTGTGTTAAATAAGGGAGACATGCACAATATGCAGGGCAGTGGGTCGCGAGGACTGGAGTCTGAGAACCCCTGCACTAGGGAATACCAGTGTAACCATTGTGTGGTTTACTGCTTTTTTTCTTTGAATGATTGTGTTTATGGGGTGCAATATAACATGTATTCATGGTTTTTCTTTTTTAAAAAGTCTTATTTTTCATAAATTTCACCTTTATTGTAAGCCGCGTTTCTCCTCTGTCATTTGAACAACTGGTTGACTTCCTGAGTCTATGAAAACACTCCCTCAGAAACAGGCAGTGGGCTCAGATTGGTTAGTTTGGGCCGGTGTGTTGTGATTTGGCTAAACTGTAGTGCACGTTGTCCAGAAAATCATGCCCATTGCCTTTACGGGTTTCATAATCTGTCATGTTTACACTAGGGAATACTAGTGTAACCATGTGCGAATATCGAGCTGGCGCGAGCTGCCCGTCCCGGCTCTACGGGATATGCTGAGTGTGTTAAGGACACTTAAAAGAAAGCAATGCAGTCAGCATTGGATGCGGCGAGGGACGAAGCTACACAACATATTACCAACAGTAAACTGATCACACGCGCGCTCTGTTTCTGACGCACTTCACGTTTGCTAGGCGGGGAGATTGATGTACCGGACGGAGAGTCGGGGGACTTAGTTAACGTTTTTGTGGAATAGTATTACAAATGAATGTTTTTAAAACAGTATTAGTATAAAAAAAAACACTCGTTCGCTCATTTTGGTGTACCCTAAAAATTTTACCTTTAGGAGCGAGAGGGACCTCTTGGACTAGAGATCAGGCACCCTCCTCCTCCTTTGGGTCACAACAGCGAGGGCTGGAGCTGGACCAATGTTGATCCTCGTCCAGCCCTTTGTTTAGCCACTCTCCTGTCCTTGGACAAAACCTTTAGCCCTACTTGCTGCTTTAGCCGTGACAACTTGCGAGAGGAGGAGAAAGGAAACGGTCATTGGGCTTCGCGACGTCGGAATTTGAGGAAGTGGGGGAAGTGATGTATGATGTAAAGCAGTCAAATTTTTTAGTTCTTTTTTGCTCGGGTTCCTGCTCGCTCCCGAAGTTACAGAGTGCCAGTAAAAGCAATACAGACACTGTCAGGCTATGGTGACCGACCTGTCAGTTGGAGACCTGATTGGAACTCGAAAATGTACCATATCTTAAGGGTTTTGGAAAAATGTTATAAAGGCTGGAAAAACAAGTTTTGCTTTAACCATCATAAGAATTGTCCATGTTGATTATTAGATGAGCTTTAACCCGAGCATGTAACGTGAAAGTTTATACATGTACAAAGTGAGAGATTGCTGTTTTGTCACACATATCAGCACAATCTGTACTGATAAACAGTTTTTTTTTGCTCATCCAAAACTCTCTACAAAAAGAAATAAGATCAGTTGCCAAGGTGTTGCTATGTGATTGCTAAAGCATTCTCTCCTTTCTTTCATCTATCTTGGTGCACATGGTTGCCATCCATCTATTGTACTTTCCTTGGATAAATAATTCAGTTCTCTTACTTCTGCTTGCTATGCTCTTCTGAGTGTTGTTTCTACTCACTTTTGACTGGCTCTGATGTTGTCAAGTGTCGACTATCTGATCATTCTCTTTTGAGCCTTAAGCAAACACTCTTTGACCACCAAGAAGCCTTAGTTTGAAGTGTTTTTATTTGCTTAGGCAGAAGAAAAATGGATGACATCATGCGGACTGTTTATGTAAGAAGCTTTTAGGACATGAAATGCATTGAAAATTTAACAAGAGAGCTATGAGGTGATTGATGATGAAACTCTTGGCTCAATTGAGTTTTGAAAGAAGTATTGTATCAGTATTTTGTGTTGTATCAGTTTGGTTTTGATCCAGGACTGGAAGAGAATGGTAAAGCATCCAGATGAAAGAGGATGATGGAGGTCTCTGGGGTGCAATAGCTCGAAATCACTTAAGAAAGTGAAGACGTGTGCTGTCAGAATGCAGCATTCAATCCGCTGTTGATGTTCCCAGTCGATTTTAAATGTTGACAAATTAAATGTCTTTTCTTGGCACTTTTTATTGTTGCATCAACGATTACATAAGCACTTTCTTTCAAGAGCAAGAGATCACTTCTACCTTGACCAGCATTTCAATACTTCAGTGTGTAACGCTATCTAAAATATAGCTATTACCCATTTCAGATGTGAGATGAATCAGTAATAGATGTTTGAGCATTCAATGGTCAGCTTTGCTTTGTAAGAAAGGTCTGGTGCTGTGCATGGGCTGTATACTAATTATGTGTCCCGTACCCAATTTACCCAAAATGACCAAGATTTACCTCCCACACAACTCAGAGAATCCCAGGAACAAGGTAAATCTCGAAAAGTGCTCACCATATTGGCACAAGAGCTTAACATCTTGTCCTGTTTTTTTGATCCAGTGTTGATTTAGGCAATTTTCTGTCAGTATACTGGGTCTCATTCATGAAACATTCGTAAATACGAGTAAATATGAGAGTGATTTGCACGTAAAGAGATCTTCCCGAAAACTCTTCTCCTGATTCACAAATACTTCGTAAACATCAGATGTGATAGTGAAATGTGTGTGTGTTTAGTGAATTCCAACCAGTCGATAAATGGAATGCAGACGTGCACGTTCATTCTCAATTACCATAAATCCCGCCCATTATATCCAAATGACATCTATACAGGCATATGATAACATGAATGCGAATGGAAAGATTTCTCGATTGCAGAAATTGAAGTTTTATTGTCAGAAGTTCATTCAAAACGGCACTTTATTTTCAATCAGTACATAGTGGCGTATCAGGTCCTAAAAAAAGAAGCTTGGCAGCATATTACAGATGCAGTTAATGGAGTTTCATCTGTTAATTGAACAGTCCCAGAAGTGAGAAGAAAATGGTTTGACATTAAGCTTGACAGCAAAAAACTAGTTAGCTCACTTCGGAAAAATCATATTCAAACTGGAGAAGGACCACCATCGATCACCAGATCAGCTATTACTTATGGAAGCTTGTTTCCGCCATACAAAGAATGAAAAATAAAAACGGTAATTGCGACTTTTATATTCACAATTCAGACTTTTTTTCTCACAATTGTGAGTTTACATCTCGCAATTCTGACTTTATTTCTTCAGAATTGCAGATGTAAAGTCAGAATTGCGAGATATAAAGTCAGAATTGCGTGATATAAAGTCGCAATTGCAGATATAAAGTCAGAATTGAGTGATATAAAGTTCGGAATTGCAAGATATAAAGTCAGAATTGAGTGATATAAAGTCGCAATTGCAAGATATAAAGTCAGAATTGCGAGTTATAATGTCGCAATTGTGTCATATAAAGTCAGAAATGCATGACAAAGTCAGAATTGCATGATATAAAGTCGCAATTGCGAAGATATAAAGTCAGAATTGCGTGATATGAAGTCGCGAAAAGTGTACCCTAAAAATTTTACCTTTAGGAGCGAGGACCTCTTGGATCGGTCGGGCACCCTCCTCCTTTGGGTCACGCCAGCGAGCTAAAGCTGGACCAATATTGAATTCTCGTCCAGCCTTTTATTTAGCCACTCTCCTGTCCTCAGACAAAACCTTTAACCTACTTGCTGCTTTCAGCCATGACAACTTACAGAGGAGAAAAAAAAACAAAAATTGGGCTTTTCGCGTTGGAATTTGAGGAAGTGGGGAAGTGATGTATGATGTAAAGCAGTCAAATTTTGTAGTTCTTTTTGTGCTCGGGTTCCTACTCGCTTCCCGAAGTTACAGAGTGTTAGTAAAAGCGATACAGACACTGTTAGGCTATGGCAGACCTGTCATTCAACCTATTGGAACTCGAATGTACCATCTCAAGGGTTTTGGAAAAATATTATAAAGGTTGAAAAACAGAGTTTTGCTTTAACCATCATAAGAATTGTCCATGTTGATTATAAGATGACTTTAACCCGGCATGTAACGTGAAAGTTTATACATGTACAAAGTGAGAGAATTATTGCTTTGTTAAATATCAGCACAATCTGTATGATAAAAGTTTTTTTTTGCTCATCCAAAACTCTAGAAAGAATGGGGGTGGTTGCCAAGGTGTTGCTATGTGATTGCTAAAGCATTCTCTCCTTTCTTCATCTATCTTTGAGTAGCATGAGACTCCATCTGTATCTACTTTCCTCGGATAAATAATTCAGTCTATTCTCTGCTTGTATGCTCTCTAACTGTTGTTACTACACTTTTGACTGGTTCTGATGTTGTCAGTGTCGACTATCTGATTCTCTTTTGACCTAAGCAAACACTCTTTGACCACCAAGAGAAGCCTTAGTTTGAAGTGTTTTTATTTACTTCAGAAGAAAAAAAATGGATGACATCATGGACTGTTTATGTAAGAAGCTTTGAGAACATTGAAATGCATTGAAAATTTAACAAGAGAGCTATGAGGTGATTAATAATAAAACTCTTGGCTCAATTGGAGTTTGAAAGAGAGTATTGTATCAGTCTGTTCTGTTGTATCAGTTTGGTTTTGATCCAGGACTCGAAGAAATGGTAACGACATCCAGATGAAAGAGGATGATGGAGGTCTCTGGGGTGCAATAGGCTCGAAATCACTTAAGAAAGTGAAGACGTGTGCTGTCAGAATGCAGCATTCAATCCGCTGTTGATGTTCCCAGTCGATTTTAAATGTTGACAAATTAAATGTCTTTTCTTGGCACTTTTTATTGTTGCATCAACGATTACATAAGCACTTTTCTTTCAAGAGCAAGAGAGCACTTCTACCTTGACCAGCATTTCAATACTTCAGTGTGTAACGCTCATCTAAAATATAGCTATTACACATTTCAGATGTGAGATGAATCAGTAATAGATGTTTGTGCATTCGATGGTCAGCTTTGCTTTGTAAGAAAGGTCTGGTGCTGTTCATGGGCAGTATACTAATTATGTGTCCCGTACCCAATTTACCCAAAATGACCAAGATTTACCTCCCACTCAACTCAGAGAATCCCAGGAAGAAGGTAAATCTCGAAAAAGTGCTCACCACCTATTGGCACAAGAGACAACTTAACATCTTGTCCTGTTTTTTTGATCCAGTGTTGATTTAGGCAATTTTCTGTCAGTATACTGGGTCTCATTCATGAAACATTCGTAAATACGAGTAAATATGAGAGTGATTTGCACGTAAAGAGATCTTCCCGAAAACTCTTCTCCTGATTCACAAATACTTCGTAAACATCAGATGTGATGGTGAAATGTGTGTGTGTTAGTGAATTCCAACCAGTCGTAAATGGGATGCGCGTGCACGTTCATTCTCAATTACCATAAATCCCGCCTATTATATCCAAATGACATCTATACAGGCATATAATAACATGAATGCGAATGAAAAGATTTCTCGGTTGCAGAAATTGAAGTTTTATTGTCGAAGTTCATTTAAAAACGGCACTTTTATTTTCAATCATACATAGTGGCTTATTATCAGGTCCTAAAAAAGGAAGCTTTGCAGCATATTACAGATGCAGTTAATGGAGTTTCATCTGTTAATCGAACAGTCCCAGAAGTGAGAAGAAAATGGTTCGATGTTAAGCTTGACAGCAAAAAACTAATTAGTTCACTTCTGAAAAATCGTATTCAAACTGAAGAAGGACCACCATCGATTACCAGATCTAGCTATTACTTATGGAAGCTTGTTTCCGCCATAGAATGAAAAATAAAAACGGTAATTGCGACTTTTTATCTCACAATTCAGACTTTTTTTTCTCACAATTGTGAGTTTACATTTCGCAATTCTGACTTTATTTCTTAAAATTGAGATGTAAAGTCAGAATTGCGAGATATAAAGTCAGAATTGCTAGATATAAAGTCGCAATTGCGTGATATAAAGTTCGGAAATGCACTGATATAAAGTCAGAATTGCGTGTTATAAAGTCGCAGTTGCATGATATAAAGTCAGAAATGCATGATATAAAGTCAGAATTGTGAGATTTAAACTATTCTGAAGGGGGAAAGTATATAAGGATTTTTTTCCCCTTAGAATTAGCCTGATAACTCGCAATTCTGACTTTATATCTTGCATTTCTGACTTTATAACACGCAATTGTGTGATAAAAGTCAGCAATTATTATATTATTTTTTATTCAGTAGCGGAAAACAAGCCTCCATAAATTACTGGCTCTCATAATAGAAGTAAAAAGAAAACCGTATGTAATTACTATATTAAATATTTTTTTCAAAATGCTGTTTAAATATGTACCCGATTAAGGTGAATTAAAAATGCAGCCTTATTAATGAGCAAAACGTTCGGATGTTAAGTGCACCATTTGCGCGTGGCTGGGAGCAGGTGTAGGTTTCTTGCGTACCAACTGAACATTTGGAAAATACAAACATTTTAATGAATCCGAAGATTTAAGCCAGAATCACTTTACACACAAAATTCGTTCTGCTCGTGTTTCATGAATGAGACCCATAGTGTGAATTTACTCTTTGTCTTCAATGTAGTCAGACTGCTGTTCTGAGATAAAACTATAAAGATGCATATTAGACAGTTCCAAGAACCAGTACAACAGTGACGGAGCTAAAAAGAGCTATTTTATGGCTCGCAGCAACTTTGAAACTAGATTGAAGCCATTGGATAACGATTGTTCTGCAATGCATACATCAAGTTTAGCTGGTATTTTTGTTGTCTGCTACTAATAGATAAACACAGAGATGGAATAACCTCAGAGCCTCACTAACTATATCAGCTGTGGGCTAGAAAGCACACTGGTTATTTTAGAATAGCACAATTATACAGTATAGCTGTTACATATAATATATTTGTATAACTGGCTATACATAATTAGAAACAAAAGATGATTTAAATTAGTAGGTTTAGACCAGAAATGGTCACATGGTTTGGTGGTTTGTTTGATGGTTTGATCGTAATGGTCAGAATTTGTATATAATATGACATTTATAGTAAAATGTACAGTACATATACATTACTATTTAAAAGTTAGAGGTCAGTCAATTTTTATATATTTTTTAAATTGATAAATTAATACTTTTATTCAGCAAAGATGCTTTAAATTAATGTTACATTTATTATGAAGCAGCACAACTGTTTTGCAACATTGATAATAATAAAAAAATGTGTCCTAAGGGATACTCCACTTTTTTTTTGAAGTAGGTCATTTTATAACTCCCCAGAGTTAAACAGTTGAGTTTTACCATTTTTTAAATGTATTCAGCCGATTTTGTATATTTAGTAAGAATTTTCAGTAACCATACAAGTATCCTGGCTCTCATCGACTTCCATAGTAGGAAAAAAATACTATGGGAAGTCATAATTAGACCAGAAACTGTCTGGTTACTGAAAATTCTTTTAAATATCAGAAAATCGTCCTGAATGGATTCGAAAACGGTAAAGCCTCAACTATTTAACTCTGAGGGAGTTGTAAAATGAGCCTATTTTAAAAAAGCTGGAGTATCCCTTTAAGCAGCAAATCATCATATTAGAATGATTTCTGAAGGATCATGTGACACTGAAGACTGGTGTAATGATGCTGAAAATTCAGCTGTACATCACAGAAATTACATTTGAAAAGAAAATTACAATAGAAAACAGTTATTTAAAAGATTAGTAATATTTCACAAAATCACTGCTTTTACTGTATTTTTGATCAAATAAATGAGTACTTGTTGCGCATGAGACTTCTTTCAAAATTCGATTTTAACCTCAAACATTTGCAAGGTAGTGTATGATGTTTGCAAATAAGCCGATTTTATTTCAGACAAAATGGAGAAATAAGTGGATATTAGCCATTTTACAATCACATGGATGTATGAGGTAAATTCTCCTCAAAGTTTACACAGGTGTCCTAGCAGAGGAAACCTCACATCAACACAATCCACTAACCCCAAACAAACACAGTCACACAATACCGACTGTCTTCTTTTTCAACATTAGATCTATTGTTTTATTGTTTCAAACTGTACAGACTTCTTATTGTCAAATTTTTGCTCAAACTCTACTGTCTTTCTTCTACATTTTTTAAATGTGACTGAAATGTCCTGGCACTTTCTGGAGCTTCAGTTGATGTGTGTCATGAATATGATTCTAACAAAGTGTCTTTGGTTGATCAGAATAATAGAGCCACGCTTCTGCAGTGCTGACGGTTATTCTGGGTGAATATAGCAGAGTGCTGAGTGAGCTCTTCTTCTCAGCGTCCCCAGCTGCCTCGCTGTGGAACTCTGGGATATATAGCCTGTTACCATAGAGACCACTGTTAACTGCACACTGTGCACAGTGAGCCTTCTGTATCCAGTAGATTCACAATAGAGATGGAATTTGCAGAGTTTAGCATTAGCATTACGACATAAACGAATCCTTCTGTGTCTTCAATGACTCATGTTGAGTTGGCATGTTTCTAACTAACGTGGATGTGGCTAATGAGGACGGCTTCCCTAAACTGTTATACTCTTTTAAAAATAGCACTTAATGACAAGGGTGACATCATGACAATCCAAATACACACCCACAGAAGAGTTTTAAATATTGTTTGAGCTTAAAGTAATTTGTTCACTCTGAATCTCACAAAACTGGTCAAGGCCATGTCACCATCTCATTAAAAGAGCACATTTCCCCCCAAATTCTCAATACTGTGTTGTTTTAATATTATTTATATAATATTATAATATTTATCAATATTTTTAATTAGCTTTTATTTTTATTCTTTATTTTGGTTTAAGTTTAGTCATTTTTTAATGTGCTTTTGACATTTTTATTACCTTTTTTAAAAAAAAATATTTGCGTTTTAGTCATTTTAGTACTTATTAGTCATTTTAGTAATTAGTTGCTAAGGCACCATTTTCAAGCTTTTCATCTAATATTTAGCTTTATTTTATTTCAGCCTTATTTCAACTACCGCAAATTATTTTAATAGTTTTAGTTTTAGTAAATGATAATGACACTGCTGTGAAATATATTTAAATTGTAAAATATGTATGCAGTAAATATTGATATATTTGTTGTACTTAATTTTAATTCATGCTCATTTTAATAAAAGAAAAAAATATTCTTTGTGCTATATGTTTTTCATTACTATATCCCAGTTATATATTTATTTTTATTTTATTTTTATTTATATATTCATTTCTTTTGTTCATTTTAACTATAATATTTTGGAAATTGGGGTGAAATTGTACTGTGGCATTTATTTATGCAATTCACCCACTTATGTCCTTTTTTAGATATGAAATGTAGCAGAAAGTGTTAAACTCTACTTTGCTCTCGCTCCTCAGCAAACCCTTGTCCATACATCGTTGATGACCCCAATGAAGACACCATAAGCATTTTGGTGCGGCTCATCACAGAGAAGAAAGGTGTGTGTGTGTGATGTTTCTCGACACATTTAACTCACCCTTGCATCCCACTGAGTCTTATTGCATCTCAATGTGTGTGTTACAGAAACGCTGCTGCGCTGGAAGAACTTCTGCAGGAATATGAGGACAAACAGATGGCCCTCAACAAGAGCTCATCCATCAAGTAAGAACACACACATCCAAACGTACACATCTACACTAGGGCCGTCAACTTTAGTCATTTAGTCGAGCTAATCGGCTCGGTGCCGCTCTTGGTCGACTGACATTCTTATTGGTTGACCAGTTGCATTTTTTTTTTTTTACCAATAGAAAGAAATTTTAAATACTTTAATTTAGGCTATTTAGTAACAGCACCACAGTTTAGTGCACACACATACTGTAGAGCACTCGGTTCGCACCTGTGGCTGGCTGCGCTGCTGCTTCGCTTTCAGTCAGGGATATAGGTAGATTAGCTGTATTCATTCAGTTAGAATGCTACTTGTTTTGGTTTTTATGTTTTTATGCACTATATGTTTTTATCTTGATGCGGCGTGGACTCACATGAAAAAAAGAGCGTGCTGCACCACGAGCGCGGTTGCTTCCATTTCTGAGCATGCAGCCGCGCACATCGCGCGCCTACATTTGAAATTCGAACTTGAGCGCGCAAAAGACGTGAACAGGCCCTTTAATGGCTTTATCATGCTGACTCAATAGATTGTGTTCTCTGATATGTTTTTGTTTGTACACTTTAGACGTTCGAAAATAGCCTAAATAAATGTAACAAAACGAAAATAAACCTATATGCGTTCCTACCATACAGCTTTTTATTATTATTAGGATTGTTTTTTAGGCTATTTGGGTTTTTTGTGTGTTTGTTTTAAAACGCCTAAGATCGGCTGGACGAAATTTAACCCATTGAAAGTAAAGAAGAATATACAGCCTGTATAAACGAGAGCTTTTGTTAGGATTTTTCATTATGTGGCAGATAGCAGTTATATTTTTTGTAGTGTGTGGTGTGGTCAGGTGCGCGATAGTCACTAGACCTAGGACAGAGCTCCTCACTTTGCAGATAAAAAAATCACTTAATTTGCAAAGAATTGTATTATTATTATAGTTGTATGTATTTTGAATGTTTTTTCGTTGTTGTTTTATGCTCTACAATTGTTAAAAAATGTTCAATCAAAATATCCCGTCCTTTTTTTTTTTCAACAACTAATCGATTGCGCAGGACAAGACTTTGGTTGAACCAAGGATTTCTTTGGTTGACTACAGCCTTAACCTACATCTGATGTCAAAAACTCAGAAAGTCCAAAATTAAATTAAAACTAAGAAAGTGCAAATTCCAGCGATTTCTTTATTACAAAATATATTTTCCTCCTTATAACAATAGTATTTTAAGCTGTTTTCCTGCACATTAGTGATACACAGTGCAAGTCATTGTCAACACAGCATCATATATGACTCATGAAACTTTACCTACAGTATGAACAAAAGCAAATACCCATTGTGGTTTAGTTCCTCATACTCAAGAGTCTTTGCAAGGAATATTCCATGAATGTTTCACCACAGGAAGTTCTGGAGCAGAGTAAAAGCTTTAGTCATCCTAGATTAACTATGTTTTATTCAGTATATGGTTTGTTTGTCTTTGAAGAGTCAGACGATTTCACACAATTCCATTTCATGGGAAGGTTTTAAACTATGAAACGTACACTACCATTCATCTTCAGCTATAATGAATTGCATTAATGGTCACTTCACTTGTGGACTGGAGTTCTGAGAGGAATTCCCAGTTGTGAAACAGGAAGCAGCTTTCCTTTAGCTCAGATATACAGTAGATGCAGCTCATTCTTTCAAACTCATTAATAAGGAACAGGAATCAATGTAGTGTTAGGATAGCTGAGGGGAAAAGAGTGTGCCTGTTTAATTAGTTGTACTGACAAACATATAAATCATCAAGAAGCAAGTGCTTGTTTATTTTCACACTGCAGTGACAATTTGTGTTTAAAATGTTTTTATTAGGGAATCCAACAATTTGACAATCATCACTTTTTATGATTCCTCATTATAAACATAAAGGCAACATAAAATAAATAAATAAGGAAATACAAATGAATAAATAAATAAATAAAAGAAAAGAAAAAGAACAGGGCCTGTATCCCTAAAGATTCTGAGAATCCTCTCAGAGAGCTCCTAACTTAACCTAAAAATTCCTTGCCAGGAGTTTTAGCTTAGAAGTGATTCCAGATCATTTTCAGTGAACTCTGAGCAAGGAATGGATGGAAAATCCTATCTTAGTGAGGAGGTGTGGTTGACCCCGTTGCTAGGTATGAGTCATCATTTCAAAAGCCGTGATTGGTTGATCCTACAAGTTTGATGAAAATGAACTTTTGGTGATAATGAGCAAAGGATGTACCCTCAAATCAATAAACATAATTATACACTCTAATCTTATGCAGACTGTAATTGTAAATAATATTTCACATTCAAGAAAATATCTGGAAAATGAATAGTAAGCTGTAGGGGTTATAGCCTAACATTAGAATCTAAAATATGTGAAAACTTAAGCTCATTACACCCTGTTCAAATAATGATTCGTGTCTTATTTGCTCATATTAATATGATGATGATGATGAATTTTATTTATAATGCACTTTACATTTGACATCAAATCTCAAAGTGCTTACAAAAAAATATTAATTATAATTTTAAAATAATTAAAATTGTAATTTAATTTAAAATATAAATTAAAATTTAATTCATTATAATATATATATATATACATATACATATATATATATATATATATATATATATATATATATATATATATATATATACAGTATATATATATATATATATATAAATGTTTTATATAATTTATATAACATTTTGTGCAGCTGCTTAGGGGAACTCCTTCCCTGCTCTTAGCAGATCTCGCCTTAGAAGCCCTTTTAAGTGTTTGGAATCTCGGAATAGCTTTTATATTAACTGGGATTTTCGTGTCACTTCTAGGGGAAATTCTAAGAAAACATCATGACTCTGAGAATTTTCTTAGAATTTGGCCGTTAGGAGCCACTTTTTGCACAAAAATTCTTTAGGGATATGGGCCCAGTTCCCATTACCACCCACCCCACCCTAGGGACATAAGATATATACCACACTAATGGGGCAAACAGTACTACACACTCAGCCTACCTAAGCACGCCAACTTAAACTAAGATATCAAGGTTGTGGAGAAGGGAAGACCAAATCTTATTAAACTAATCCAGTTTGTTTGATAAAGAAAAACCTCACTGACAAATTGCGACAATTTACCATGCTCATTCAATCAGATTTATTTCATAGTTATGCATTTTACAATGTAACACATCGTAAGAGTCGGAGACAGAGCCTAGTTCACCTCTTTGACACCACAGTTGTACGGTGACCTCTCAGAAATCGGCACAGTGCCATCATCATCAGTGCCGGCTGAAATGACACTAGGTGCCGGCTGCTTAGTTGAAGAGATCCTTTAATTCCAGGCCTTTTCCTGCAAGCTAAGAGTGGTGCATTATACAGCTGTCGTGAGATCGGGAGACTCTGACATCATCACGGTGGAACTATGGAGAGGGGTGGGGGGCTTTTTTTAAGACTCCATGAATGTATTCTGAGTTTATGTGATTTCAGGGTCTGTGTGTTCAAGACTTATTTTAAGAACTGTTGGAAGCCTCTTTCTGTAGGCCAAGAATCAAGCTTCATTGGTATGAGACAAGTGTTTACATTGCCAAGCATTAGTAAACACTGCCATGATGCTAGGAATTTGCTATGTGATTGCCAAGATGCAGTTTAGGACATTGCTATGGTTTTTGGGTGTTCTTATTAGTTTAGGGTGTTGCTAATGTTGGAAGTTTTTGAGTAAGTTTTATAGTGTTGCTATGTGGTTGCTAAAGCCAAATGTATACTTCAGCGGTCCGCACACAGTCCGTAATTTTCCCAAAATCTTATTATGTTGAAATGAGTAGATACCCGGATGGTCTACTTTTTTCCGGTTTGAATCCGAAGTGTAGCTCCATGCCCACAACCCATTGCACGTTGGAAGAGGATTTGATAAGAGCTACATACATGACAGATGTGTGAGTCCAATGGTTAAGTTGAGAGGTTTTGATAAAGTGTGATTTTGAGTGATTATCTTCAATGTTATCCACATTATATTTAATCTGCAACAGCATTGTCAACTTTTGTAAAGATGCATTTGGAAATGCATCATGCAAATTGCAAACACATGAGGAGAGTCTCCGCATGAAAGACCCGACGGCTGGCAGATCAACAGGCTACCATATTTCTCTTTAAAAAAGTAGGAAATTAAATGAAATTGAATGTGGAGATTTTTCACTGACAAAAGGATTCACATGTCACTATAAACATAATACATGTCACTTATACTACATCCTAAAAGTATGTGTACTCTTTTTGTGAAGAATAAGTAGGCAAATTGGGACTTTGGCATTTGTGTCCGCATGGACACAAGTGACTTGAGCTTCTTCAAAACAAAGTCCACTTGATAGTGTACACACGCCAATCTGCACTTACGGCCAAAGGAGTATACTTTGAAAGACTCAAACACACAACTGTGCTTGAGACAGAGCAAAATGCTGAAAATGAAGAATACCGGGGTTTTAAGGTGTTCTGTGTAGTTTTAAGGCCTGTTCACACAAGGACGAATTTCACGTGCTGTCATTCGCCGACGTTCGACTGAACAAAGGGCGCCAATGTGAGTGTTCACACCAACGCGTAAAGAAAAACGCCTTGGGTTCTTTTTTTTTAGTTTGACGCGCCGCGTCAAAAACTATCCGACCAATGAGATTGGTGCTTTTGCTCACGTGTTTGAAGCTTCTGAGGTTACAGTAAAACACAACTTGGGGGCGCTGAAAACACAAAGCGGTCTTGCCGAGCACACACACGCAACGGCGAAGAAGATATATGCGTCGCCGTCTACACAGCACAGCCAGGAAGAAAGACGAGGAAGATGCAAGGCAAGAGAAATGTAGAGCTGATGGTCTCGTTGGTGTTGAACATAAAGAACTGTATGACAAACGCGACAGGGACTACAAACATCTTGAGAAAAGAGAACTGTAATGGAGTGGTATTGCAGAGCAAATTGGCGCCATCTAATGTCAGGGAATGAATTTGCATGTTCACTCGGCTCATCCTCAGCGAAAATCGCTTGGGTGTGAACACAAAAAACGTGTTGAAAAACGTTTACGAATAACGCGTGCTGATATTCGTCCCGGTGTGTACGGGCCTTTAGGATGTTGCTATGTGGTTTCTAAGGGTGTTGCTTTGAGAAGCAACATGTTGAGCAGAGGTGGTCATGCCAGTGTTAAGGCCAATTTATACTTCTGCGTCTAGGGTACGCCATAGTGTACGACGTTGGCTACGCACGTAGGGGACGCCGTTGTGAGCATTTATACTTCTGCGTTCAGGTCTTGGTTGCTCTGCAGTACTGCTCCGAAACGCTAGTTGGCGGCGGAGGGTTTTAATGTTCCACTGTTTAGATTCCTCGAGTTGCGGCTAGGTTACTACAAGCCTGAAAGAGAGTGGATCATGTTGGAGTTGGAGCTTATTGAGGTGGAAAAACAGTTCATTTTAGTGAAATTACTAAAACTGAAAGGCAGAAATGAGAGAAGACGTCGGAGGAGATGGTACGTGTGGAAATGCGTGAGAAGGTACGTGCGGAAATGCGTATGAGGAAATGCGATGCTACCAAGCCGACCAATCACCGATCTTGCGGTCCGCGTCGACGCGACGTGTAGTTACATTTTTGAGGAGGTGCGCGTCAGGCTACGGCGAAGGCTACGCGGTATGGGACGCGTCTGTGCGTATGCTACGCCGTACCTACTGCGCGCACCCGACGCAGAAGTATAAATTGGCCTTTACAAGCATGAATTTGTCTTGCAGCGTTTCCCAGTCCGCTGTACTTTTGAGAAAATTCCCAAAATAGATATAAACTTTAATACACACAAACATACAAAATATGTAAATATATACAAATATACACACAATACTGATACCAGTTTTTTAAGTGTCTTTCTCTCTGTCTGTTTCTTTGTCAGGTTTCCGGCTCTTCCTCATTTCTCCCAGTTCCGTTCGTTTGCCCCGGCTGTGTACCCACCAGCATCATTTGCACACTATAAACGGGCTGGCCCCGCGCTCCGGGCTCTGCTGTTCCCGCTGCAGTCAGAAGAAATGGCCCGAGCTGCTGCTGCCCGCCCTGGCACTCCCCATGGATACGCACAAGAGCCCAACTAATGTTGTCAAGGCGCCGGAGGTCACCATCCTGTCTGTAGGAAGGTGAGAATCAAATCGAACGTAAAATATAATTATGTGAATTCTGAGAAGAAAGGCCTTAATTTAATTACATGGCACTCAAGGACACCTTACAAACACATTGAAACAGTCAACATTAAACAATGATCATTGTTACAGCCTGGATGGATGCAAGAATTAAAGTAATCACATAAAAGTCTGTCTAAAAAGATGGGTCTTAAGGCAAGATTTAATATATGTTTAAATAATAGTATTTATTAATATTTTGAATTAGCTTTTAATTGTGCTTTAATTTAATTTTCAGGTTCATAATCTTTGTTTTAGTAATTTATGTGCTTTTGTCAGATTTTTTTTTTTTTTTGGTATCCTGCAAAACAAGATAATTTTAATTCATTATTGTGTTAGATCGGAAAAGCATTTAGTAGGCATAACAAAAAGTAGATTTAGAAATGAATAATTATTTCTAAATTAATCAGCCATTTAATTGAATCAGCAAGCTTTCAGTTTATTTTTATCTAAATCTAATATTTGTATTTTATTTTAACTAAATGATTTTTTACTGTCTTTAATTTAAGCTTTAGTTAGCAATAATAACTGAATCCCAGAATGCATAGAAATTAGCTAAAATGTAAAATATTCATCCAATGTAGCCGAGTAAAGAGTTAATATTGGCACAAAAAAAAGATTTAATTAAAAAAATATTATTTCACCCAATATTGATGTGTATTGTGTAGTTGTTGATGTATTATTAGAATATCGAGCTATTGCCTTACTTATTAACTTATGAGGTCCCATTTAGTATGCTGCCTTTCTAGGCAGGAGATTGCATTAAGTTTTGGAGCAGACATAAATGATTGAATGAATGAATCAGTTGCGTTGGTTTGAGATAGGAATTCAGTCTCATTCACAGATACACACCCAGTAATGCTCACAGTGATGAATTAGCTGCACTCAGTGACCTCTGTGTAACCCGTGTGTGAATGGCAGGTTCCAAGTTGCTCAGATCCCAGAAATGAAGTCAGCATCCAAGGAAGTCACCCAACCGGAATCCGAGCGATACCGACTCTGTGGACAGCGGTCACACTGAGCCTGCAGAAGAGCGTTCACTGCTGGGTGTGTCCTCTTCCTCTAACTCCTCTTCCTCAAAGTGCAGACAGGAGGTGAGTGACTAAACATGCGGAACAGGAATATTCCTCCAAACGTATTCCTTTTGGCCCGGTTTGTTTTTGAATTGTTGTTCCCTCTTCCTCTAATCTCTCATTATAGTCTTGACCTAAAGTTCATTGTCTAAAGCCATGCAAATAATCCTCACAGGATGTCTGGTGCATTTGTCATGAGTAAATGAATGGGAAACACTCAAATCACTTAGTCACAGCTGACTACATCCTGACTGTAGACAGCCGCAATCTTTTAGTAATAAATGCAGTGGAGTTGCACTGAGGGGAGGTCAGATTTGTTACCAAACAATTTCCCTCTTGCATAAGAATTTGTGGGGCGGTGGGCTAATGGCTTACATTGACTATCAATAGCTCTTGGGATTTACATAAATATCTCAAGGCTTTACTTCACAATTCATCCTTTCAGCTGCTCTTGGCATCCTTTGTGGCCTCATGGTATTTATAAATGACACAGAACAACACTTATTCAATTGCTTTTCATTTTCATCAAGTCACATGGTTCTGTTTTATTCTAGATTTACTTCTCTAATATGATGTCATTATGGCCACAAGCTTCAATAGACCCGCTGTTAAAGGTCAACATGGTTAGCATTGTTTGAAGTATTTAAAGCTACACTGTGTAACTCTTTTAGTTTATTCTTAGCTAAAAACACTGCTCATTAATGTATATTTGCTTCGTTCAAGTAATAAAGTGTTCTCGTGAGAGTATAATATGCCATTGAAAATACATACGGGTAAGGGGTTCTAATGTCGGTCGCCATGTTGCCCCTCCATCTTGAAAGTACATTAGCCAAAGAGGGACATACCCGTTAATTCAAGCTTCGCCTTTCGCGGTTACGTTGAGTTAACACTCATGATCGAGGTTCGAACTGGAAGCCATGTTAATCTTGGACTACATTGGCCACCGTAGGAGTTAAAACGAAATTGGAATTGAGAGGAACAGAAACTAATATTTGCTGGATGGTCATATACCTTTTCACCACTAGATAGGGTAAAAATCACACAGTGTAGCTTTAAATAAAACACGTTATGTGTAATAATGGAACATTATAAGAAAGTGTAAAGGCCATTGCACACTGAGTATGAAAATTTTCGATGCGTTTTTTGTGTTCGTCAGCCTAAAAATTGCGTCACGCATAGAAACCTTGCACACTCGAGTTCGATGCGTATTTATTAAACATTTGCGGGAAAAAACGCAAAAATACCAAAATGGATTCGTCAAGCAGTGAGGATGATTTTGTTGCCTCTTCTCTTATTGAAAAGAGAAGAAAGAGAAAATATCACGTCCATCGAATCCTGAAATTGCGCCGAGAGGAAGGAGAATTTCACCTCCTTATCAAGGAGTTGCGAATTTATCCCTAGCGATTCAAAATTTACTTCAGAATGTCTGTGGGACAGTTTGATGCTTTGCTAACGATTCTGGAGCCACATATTAAAAACAAGACCACCAATTTCCGTGAACCAATCGATTCTGAACAGAGATCTGGCAGTATGCCTAAGGTATGGACACGCACACACAAACACCCCCGCACGCGGCCCGGTTGAAGCGCTGGGCAGACAAAACAACTATGCTGTGATGCATTGTGCCCAAATAATACATTAGTTATCAAATTGGCTGCTCAATCACATCTTATTAGATCCTAAATTTCAATCTGATTGAAAGGGGAGGTTTATTAATTTCATAATCCAATATAGTGAAGAGAACATAAACACTTGATCGAACTGAAAACTCGAAACTGAAAGCACGGCGCAAATGTGCAAATGATTTGAGGATCAAGCTCCCCCGGCCCTGAATAGTCAAAAGACCTCTCAAAATGCTGGCTCTGGATGCGAAAACGCAGAAAATCGAAACCTCGATCCGATTAATTCTTATGACGCACGAAAGTTTTCGGAGGCGGTGTGCAAGCACTGATTGACATAACGTCAGGTCGAATTTTCTTTTTAACGTACGAAAATTTCGGATGCGAATTTCTGGACTTGGTGTGCAATGGCCTTAAGTGTACGTTTGATCAATTCATGCATTTCCTGGGAAACAATCCCATGACCTATAGTGTTGCTTGTACATTAAAGGGGTGGTTGATTATGATTTCACTAACTTTAGTTAGTGTGTAATGTTGCTGTTTGAGCATAAACAACATCTGCAAAGTTACAATGCTCAAAGATCAAAGCAAAAGGAGATATTTTCTTTTAAAGAAATCTCTTTTAAGGACTACAACAAACGGCTGGAAGGGACCATACGACATTCCTCCCATGATGTCACTAACCCGTGAAATTTACATAAACCCCACCCTGGAACATGATTTATAGATTTTCAAGACAGAATATGCTAGTCAATGACTAGAAGATAATTAACTCCACATCAGCTTCATAATTCATCAACCAACCAATCAGAAATGTCCTGTGGCATTCTATGTTGTCATCTCTTGACTCTCTCCGTCTTTCTGATTCCTAGTTTGAACAAAAGGCTAAAAGTCACCCTCAAAAAGTGGCAATTTTAACATGCTATATAAAAATATGTGTATGGTATTTTGAGCTAAAACTGCACATACACACTCTGGGACATCAGAGACATATTTTACATCTTGTGAAAAGGGCATTACATGCAATAGCTAGATGCAAAGTGTCTCAACTGTAGTATAAAAGGTGCTCTAAGCAATGTCACGTGGTTTTTAGGCTAAAATATTTTTTGTCACATACAGCAAACATCTCCTCACTATTCACAAGCTGCCTGTCCCCTGAACACACTTTAAAAATCATGGTCTCTGCAGACACCCCAGGCTCTACAAACGGCAACAAAAACAAACTGGTCCAACCTGGACCACGAAACATAACAAACAGTGTTCCAGCCAACAACCGACAAAAAGGATTTGGGGTGGGGGTTGGGGGTTAGTGCTCATGCAACAGGAGGGAGGAAGAGGGAGGGTCGAGCTAGCCTGTTTTGTTTGACAATACTTTGAACAACAACAAGAAGTGACGTCACCCAACATAGCTTAGAACACTTTTCATAATCACACCTTTCAAACATTTAAACATGATTTTATATAAAAAGTCTCGTTTACTCACCAAGGCTGCATTTATTTGATCCAAAACACAGGCCGTACACACCGGGACGAATATTAGCGCGGATTATTCATCAGCGTTTTTCAACGCGTTTTTTGTGTTCATACCTCGAGCGTTTTTCGCTGACGATGAGCCGAGTGAACATGCAAATTCATTCCTTGACATTAGATGGCGCTTAATGTAAAACAGAAATAATAATAAAATACTATACTAGGGTGTTCATATTCATGTCTCAACATGTTTTATTATGACATATTAAAAATAATGAATGAAATAATGATAGAAATAATGTCTTCTGTTTTAGAAAAATAAATATATAAATAATAAATAACTAAAAGAAATATGCCTCCAAAATGTAACAAAAAATAGCACTCACAAACTTACAAAAACGAACTAACAAAATCTATTTATATCTTTAGTTTTCATCCTCTTTATCCTGTTTTTCTTCCTCGTCCACCTTGTTTGCCCATCTATATTTTGCTGTAGAACCGATCTTTCTCAGGAGTTTTTTTTTTTTGAAAACCAGAACATTTTCATCACTTAAAAACAGCCAGGACAGGACGTGAAAACAGGACATGTGTAACGCAAAGTAGAGATGTTGCCCAGAGATAAAAACATAGCACTAGTTGTCGGATAAACAGATGCACGAGAGACGAGCGTTGTCGTATTTCCCTGCGTTTAATAAAACCACTCAAACGTTACACTCGTCCTCATACATGGGGATCGAGCGAGAGAAAAAAAACACAAACAAACATCCAACTCTGGTCACAATAGAAAAATAAAATAAAAGAAAGAATACAAAGAGTCGGCAGAGCGGTTATCTCTCTCCTCACTTGTCAAAATCTAACTGACACTACTCACACTATGCGCAGTTCTAATCTAAACTCAGATTCCTATAAAGCACAAAGTGACCATTACACATGTCCCGGGAAAACAGGACTGTTGGTCACCCTATACTATACTTTTATAACAGAAATAATATTAATATTATCATAGCGCTTTATGCTCCGAGACCAGCAGCTCAACTTTCGTCGTGCCCATACTGCCTTATAGGCTATATGTTCTTCGCCGTATGTGTGCTCGGCAAGACCGTTTTGTGTTTGAGCGCCCCCAAGTTATGCTTAACTGTAACTTCAGAAGTACCAGACACGTGAGCAAAACCGCCAATCTCGTTGGTCGGATAGTTTCTGACGCTGTGCGTCAAACCAAAAAAACCAAACCCGAGGCGTTTTTAAAAAATTTCGCTTTACGCGTGGCGCTTTTCGCGTCGGTGTGAACACTCAAATTGGCGCCCTTTGTTTAGTCACGAGGCGTTAAACGTCGACGAATATCGCGCGCGAAATTCGTCCCGGTGTGAACAGGCCTTAATACTGTGAAATATTATTACAATATAGAAATGTGGAAATCTTATGTAACATATGTCTTTACTGTTACTTAAAGGGATAGTTCACCCAAAAATGAAAATTAAGTCATTAATTACTCACCCATGCTGTACCAACCCTGTAAGACCTTTGTTCGTCTTCGAACACAAATGAAGATATTTTTGATTAAATTTGTGAGGTGTATCACTGCTACATAGGCACCCTAAGGGATTGAAAAAAAACTTTTGCGAAAAAACAACAAAAATGATCGACTTTATTCGACTATTGATTTTCTTCCTGTAGGTCTGAGACGAGCGGTCAAGAGATTTCCACGACGCATGCGCAAGAACTGAACAAGACGTAGTGGAATAAGAACGCAGTTCTCGCGCATGCATCATGGAAATCTCTTGAACTCTCGTCTCAGGCCTACAAGGAAGAAAAGGAATAGTCGAATAATATATTTTTTTTCGCACAAAAGTATTCTCGTCGCTCTGATAAACTTATAGTTGAGCCACTGTAGTCACATGGAATATTTAAACATTTTCTTCATTGACTTTCTGGGCCATCAAGTTTCTATCCCTTAGGAGCCTATGTTGCAGTGATCCAGCTCTCAAATTAAAAAATATCTTCATTTGTGTTCTGAAGACGAACGAAGGTCTTACGGGGTTGGTACAGCATGGGGGTGAGTAATTAATGACTTAATTTTCATTTTTGGGTGTACTGAACCCTTTAAGATTAAAAAATGAATGGCAGTGTTAGTGATTGTTTATATCAGTACTTATATCAGTGTATATATTGTTATGTAGAAATGGGAATGATTCAAATTATGTAGCCTACCTACTATTATTTATATAAAAAATATATATAAAATATATATTTGTTAATGTTAAATTAATAGAATATATCTATACTTACAAAAATATAATCAGTTTTAGCATTAGTTTAACTTTTACAACAAATGATATGTCATTATGTGGGGGTCCTAGAGAGTTAATGATGTTTGTTTGGAGCTTCACAGGTGAATATAGTGACAAATGCGAGGAACTGTTTTGGTTTCCAGCTGTTGTCTGCTCACCCTCTTTCCTTTTCCTCTCAGAGTCAGAGTCAGTTTTTCCACTGGTTCAGGTCATGCCAAGTCAATCAGGAGAAAATGAGTTTCTCTAGTTCCCTCTGGTGGCTGGAACAGTGTTTGCATTTGTGAACCAACAAATGTTTTTCTTTTGACAAATGTGGTCAGGAAATCCTTTATATCATGTTACTAATATCTCACCACTTCTTTCATTCTCTCTCTCTTTCTCAGATAAACATATGAAAGGTTGGAGAAGGACATCCGCTGACAGGACTCGACCTTCGTGCAGATGACATCATCAGTAGGCGATCGACAGGTGGTGGTGATGTCAGTTCCTTGAGGAGTCTTGAATTCAAGACTTTAGAAAACATTCGTATTTATTGCATAAGTCATAGAACTATTTTATTAAAATACACATAAGCTTGGTCTCTGCTCAAAGATGACAGGAGACCGAATGGCATTTACTCACAAGACACTAAAGATGTCTTAAGCGCAGCCTCTGCTGCCGATTGACTTATCACACAATCGAAAATAACACTCAGAACAATGAGACACTAGAGACTAGACAGTTTCTCCAGTTAGAAAACATTAAAAAGTATTATGAGAAACTAGTTTGATTTACATCTGTTATTATTATTATTATTCATTTTTGTTTGTTTTGTTACTGTAGTTTTGTCTTTTAGTATTTAAGATTTTAAATGATTTGAATATGTACAGCTATGGTCAAAAGTTTGCAAACACCTTGTTTTTTAAAAAATAATTGAAATAAAACATGAAAAACATGCATACAACTGTCAATTTCTTATACATATATATGGTTTAATAAACATTACACCCATTTTTACACCTGTACCTATGTATATATATTCTAACAATAATGCAGGATATATACAAACATATTTATTTACTTAAGCAATGATGGTTTAGACTAATTCTCAAACTTAAAATGGAGTGAAGATGTTTATGTGATGTTTAAACTACATGATATACAGCAAGCCCAAAACCATAAATGTGTGAAATAAATAAATATAAACCTGTTCCTGTTCCTAACAACTGTCACGGGAGGTTACTATAGAGTGCACGAATACGAAGTATGCAAGGTAAATCTTTAAAATCTGTAATCCACAGGATACAGTGTACTGATCAGCTTGATTGAACAGCTTTTAAAAAGCTTCTCTTAAAACAAGCAAGGAAAAAACAGCTAACTGAAGCAATACACATATCTTACAATATACCACATAAATCTGAGGACAGACACCTAGAAAATCTCTAAAAAATTATTTATTGCTCGTTTTAAAGTATAATCATTAAAGGAGTAGTTCACTTTTATAAAAAGTCCTTTTGCTGATAATTTACTCACCCCATGTCATCCAAGATGTCCACATCCTTCTTTCTTCAGTCGAATAGAAATTAAGGTTTCTGATGAAAACATTCCAGGATTTTCTCCATATAATGGACTTCATTGGGAACCAAATGGTTCAAGGTCCAAATGAGAGTTTCAGTGCAGCTTCAAAGGGCTTTAAATGATACCAGACGATGAATAAGGGTCTTATCTAGGACCTTTCGAGTCATGACTCTAAAAAAAGATTCTGTTTATTTTGATGAACGAGTTCGAACTAGGAGAGTCACAACGCTCATCACAGAACAGAGCAAGGCGAGCATTTGATGCTTATAAAACTCAAACTTTTTTATTTATTTTTTAAATGACCGAATCGTTTCGCTTGATAAGACCATTATTCATCGTCTGGTGTCATTTAAAGCCCTTTGAAGCTGCACTGAAACTCTCATTTGGACCTTGAACCGTTTGGTTCCCATTGAAGTCCATTATGGAGAGAAATCCTGGAAATGTTTGCATCAAAAACCTTAATCTTTTTGAACTTGAAGAAAGAAAGACATGGACATTGGTGAGTAAATTATTAGCAAAAGTCCTTTTAACCCTTTACCTGTCACCCTCCCTTTGATAACTGACATGACTATTCAAACTTAAATGTTTGTAAATCTCAGAATTCTTTGGAACATACACCCAAGTTTAGTCTTGTTTTAAAGAAAACAATTAGACATATTATTGCTGAAGTGAAAGCACTTCAAAAAATTAAAGTATGAAAAAGTTATGACCGTTGATATTTTACAAAAAATCAAATATACTTTATTAATATATTTTTTATATAAAATAAATATTTTACAAAATAGGTTTTACTATAAAATTACTATAAAATGAAAGTTATATATCTAACCAAGTTGTGTTCCAAATTTAAAGTTGATATCTCAAAAATTGAAGTTCCCATGATATTTTGTTTAGGGGTTATACCAAATATAGCCATTGGGTGCCATCGAATTCCATTGAATTTAATTGTATGAATTCTGCCATAACAAATTAATACATTTCTGTCCAAATATCACTTCTGTCACTAAATAGGGAACCTTGAGACTAGACCTTTCTGACAATATGTGTTTTGTCAAGATAAGAAAAGGTTTACATAATAAATTATGAAAGATGATGCCCAAAAGGGGAGGGGCCTAATAAAAAAATACTGTTTCTATGGTACGCAACGTCCAATTTCAAAACGGGTTTCACAGGATGAATTCTGAGTTTATAAGCTTTCAAATTATACTTGAATTTATGATAACTACTAAAATATGTGATATAATAATAATAATAATAAAATATATATATATAATATATTATAGTTTTTAGAGGACTTCTTACCTTACCTTTTTAAAATATAATTTTATCTTTTTCTTTATTGACAAATGCTAATTATGTTTTTATGAACTTTTAGCACTAAAACCAAAGTTTCAATTATTAAAAGTGTGTGCGTTGAGCTTTTGTGGACAAAGGTCAAAAACTCCTAAAATGACGTCTGATTTTCTCAGGCGCACTCTTGTCATAAATTCATGTATCTACTGTCATTCATAATTTGTTCTGAAAAAATAGCACTTAAATATATATTTAGGAGCCTAGACCTTTCCAACGATATATAGTTTGCCATGACTTGATTAGGATTTAAGCAGTAATATAGTGAAGTAAATTTAGATTGGCCCGCATACGGGCAAGTGACAGTTAAGGGGTTAAAGTGAACTACTCCTTTAAGAACATTTGTAGTGCCTCAGCTCAGACTAGCTGTCTGGTTTATTGCTATAAAACAGTTAAAGATAGTATTAGTGCTTAACTTTTTGCATGTCAGATTGCTCGCTTTATCAAACGTGTTGGAAATTAGGCCACACACACTGCACACCTGTTTCAGGAGATACAACCGCATTTTAAATACAGTTGTGAGTCCGCGTTCTGTGTGTACGGAACACGACTTAATCCGAAAATTGCAATGATTGACACTGTGGTGACTAGTACAGTTTCCTGCCAGATAATAAAGACATTTAGAAAATGTCTTTAGATGTTTATTATTTAAAATGTATGTAAAACTACTTTTTTAAAGATGTTTATCAGATGTTTTGCACAACAGATGTTTTCCAAATAAAGCACTCTTGAAATTACATCTCAGAGACATATGTGTGCTATCTGTATTAAACCAAATTAATATTACAGCAACCAAAATGTCGTGCTGTTTTCTAATTTTAACCAAATAACCCTCAACAGGGGAGATGTGTTTTGTTAATGTTTGGAGGTCTACTTGAATTATCATATCATAAGCGTTGTTGGGCATGTTTGGGCTTCTTTTTTTATTTTTTTTATTGAAAGCAACATTGGGGACAGACGTGAAAAACCATCAAACATTTGTACAGACAATACCATAACAGAGACAAAAAACAAAACAAACAAAAGAAGAAAAAAAAAAACATACATAGCCTACATACTAAATAAAAGTAGAAAAATAAGAATATTAAGAGGAATTGGGAATAGGTCATAATATGGACACAAAAGTTTTCTATTCTTCATGTTATTTGCAAGATTGTGTGATTTAAGAAACATATTAAGTTCCAAAATATAATGTTTAAAACATAAGGAAGACTTATTAAATTTCTGCTTGTGTGTAAAGAACAGCATTTAAGATTATAAAGTTAAATACAAACTCCAGGGTGCCATCTTGTGGAAAGAAAAGTAACAGATAATATCTTTCAGGGTGAATGAGTGGGTTGTATTTCGAGATTGGAGAAAGTGAGAACCAAAACCTTCCTAAAACCTTTTGGTAACTGGACAATTAAAAAATAAATGAGGAATGGTTTCAGTGTCCTGTTTACAAATGCTACAGCATGTGTCAATGTCTAGAAACTTGGCAACAGGGTAAATGTTATATCAAATTTTAAAGTGGACCTCTTTAGCTTTATTAGATAATTGTGAGGAATCAACCATGTTTTTTTTTTTCAATTTATATCACTTATTAAGGAATTCCAATAAAACATCCCCCTTGAAGCAATGGAGTTACTCTTTTGCAAATGTCTGAGAATTAAATTCCTAAATTTCGATAAAAAAATCAATAAATTCTAATAAGACACTATAGTGCTATCATTTACACTGAAAATTACAATTGCATAAAATAATGTCATGAAATTGATTTAAATTTATTTATAAGAAAAGTTGGAAAGAATGATACTACTTTTTAAACATTTAACACTAAACCACCAGTAGGTGGCGGCAGGCGACCGTCTTAATGAGTGAGTCATTGATTCATTCATTCAAACGATTCGTTCAAACGGCTGAATCATTCAGTAATCAAAACAAGTTGAGTGTTCCTGTGAGATGCGCCGTGGTTCTGCTGTGATTTTTGTTTGGAACTATTTTCGCTGCTGAAACAGAACAAAAACAGCCAATATTGCATCTAAAATGTAAGTGATTTAATTTTAACTGTTTATTGAACTGTTGTAGGAAATCAATGTCACATTTTCAATCGTGATGGTGTTCAGGACTCTTGATTCCAGGAGATTTGAACTAATTTACGGTCATCAGGGAGCCGCTATCAATATGCGGAATTTTAGGTTAATTTTAGGCACCTCTAGGGTCATCATGTCCACCAAGCAATGTTTTATCAGCCTTCAAAAATCTGTATGGTTTTAAACCCTAATACATATTCATATTTCATATAATATTCATATTCCCATTCGTAAAATCAACGTTTGGTGGTTTGCGTCGTGCGCGTGCTGCATATCAAAGTCCTTAATACCACCTCTCTGCCGTTGTGCGCGTGCTGCATATATAATTCTATGTATGTATGTATATATTTATTATTATTAACTGTTGGCAAACTAAGATTGTTTGTAGAATTTGTCAAATTCTTATTTTTACCTGGGTGCACTTTCCCATACTGTTTCCTTTTGTAAGCAGCTGGAACATTTATTAAACATGTAGAATACTTTCCAGAGCATTACATATAGTATTATAAATTCAGACGTTTGTGATCTATAAAAAAATAAAACATAAGATTATCTTTTAAAATAGACTGAACATGGAGCAGTTTTTCCTGTCAGTGAGAGTGGAAAATCCGTATTGGATTAGAGTGGAGTGATAACAGAACGCTTAGAGTGCAAAGAGGAACAGGCTTTTGCTCCAGTCCTGGCTTTGCGTCCGCGCCGTCAGGAGCTCAGCTCTAGATTCGTGGATTTTTTCACTAATTTGCGGTAAAACTAGTCGATCATGACTCATGAGTGACTCATCAGGTAGATCTATAGATAAACTCATCTTTCAGGGATTTGACCTGTCGGGTTCACACTTCAGCGTGAGAAATCAGGGGTTTTTTGTGGCCGATTCAGATCAACTCCAAAAAGGAGGACAAATGAGTGTCCGGCTTGAGGCTGCGCCGGACGCCGGACACGGAGCTTAAAATCCGGACTGTCCGGCCAAAATCCGGATGTATGGCCACCCTAGTCAACGCTCATTTCCGAATATGGGAGGTGCGCAAACGGCGCTTACGCACGTTGTCCGAAGGTTAAGGCCCATTACGGGCGAAACGTGCCTGCGCTCCGTTCCAGATGTAGGCTAAATAATAGGGGATTATCACGCTGATACGCAGTACTTCTGGATTCAGCAATCTTTGTGCACTGCCACTTCCGTTGTATCACCGATCTCGCTGGCGAACTGATGAAGGACTACACTAAGTTTATTTATACAGCATCCCTGGTAAATTAGTCTGATTCACTAAAGTGCCAGCTGCAAACAAACGCGCTACCTTGTTTTCATTTTAAAGTTTTAATCCACTTCTTCCTTATGCTCAATTCAGTCGGGAATCCATGAAAACTTAAGTAGGGTTGGCGTTGTTGGTTAGATTTACAAAGTGGAACAGAGCAGTGACATAAATAGCATTCGTCTCAGGCATTGTTGAGCTGCTTCGGAAGTGGACATGCACAAAGTTGACAAATCCCGCCATGAAACCCGGAAGCGTGATAATCCCCTATGGTGTCGAACTGCAGTATCAGTTTCAGGCAGAATCAGACCGAGAAAGCGGCGATGAACAGAGTCAAACAGAACCTCACCACTCTTACTAAACGTTTCTGAATGATAATTTGCTACATTTTTTAACTTTATACACGTTTGTTTAACACAATAGCATCTGACTGGCAACAATAACTGACTGGCTACTAATATTATACTTAAACAGCGTTGGCAAGTTTACGTTCTTGATCAAATCGAAAATAACGCTCATAAAGCATATATACATGAAAATACGTTTAAAACATTAGTACTTATACAAAATTCAGGTCCATTATGTTTGTACGTGTTTGTCGTTGACACAAAATAGCATAACTAGTAGCCGGCCCTAGTGGCTATAAAGCCAGCGCTGGCATTTGAAAAAATAAAACACAAGGCTTCGTCTGGAATTATACATGCAAATACATTTAAAATGATGAAGTCTTAGCCTACTTACAGGTTGTGGCCCAACAACTGCTGCCTCTGGTTTTAAAGTTCGATCTGCTTCATGTTTTAGAAACAGTTTCTTATTGAAATCCGGCATATGTAATTCGTGAAGATTCTGGAAGCTGTCTTCCTTAAAATGCGCAGCACAGAGAGCTAGATTACGATCGTCATTTTCAGGAATATAATCAAACATAAATTGTATCCATTGTTGACGAAGAGTACAGCTCGAACACAGAAGACCTGACAGCTGGTGAACACAACACACTCTGACGAGCCGCAGAAATATGTGCATGCCCTGTTTTGCATATTCTGGAGAGAGGGTTTGATGCAAATGTGTGGGTTAGTGACGTACCATAACCCAGCTGTAGTCCCAATCGAGTCGTTTTGTAGGCAATAAAACTTCCTGATTTTTAAAAGATCAATATCTCTGCTTACATTGAACTTTCAGCGCTGCAACTTTGCTGATACTGTTCATGCACTAACAGCAACATTACACACTATTTAAAATGAAAAAAAGAAATGAAATCGGATCAAGCCCACCCACAAGAGCCACATCCTCCACCCACCCCCCGCCCCGCCACACACACAGACAAACATGGATTTAAAAAAAGATATTTGTTATTTAAAACGTTATACCAATAACCAATTAAGCCAAAAGCTGAGGGAAAAAAAATGCAATCCAATGATGCATGCTGTCAAATTAAAAATGATAGAGAAATGTGAAACTAATTTACTACTCATTAGTTGATTATGGGAAGCATTTTCCTAATGTAGCCTGACATGTCTATTTTTGAGTTATGACAATAACTGGGTAACAACTTCCTTGCACTTACTGGAAAACATCAGTCAAGTTGAGGTGTGAACGTAACCTCTATGTCAAGATCTTACAGGATTTATAGCGGAGTGTTTGTCACAGATGAACAGAAACAAGATGCAAAAAGAGCTTTTTCCATTTAAAGCTGAATTTCCTTCTTCCATATAGTATTTATTGATCTTTTCCGTTGTAATGCAGATGAAGCAAGGCTGCTTAGGGGTATACAATCACAGTTGCTTTACTGACAGTAACATGCACATTTTATTTAAAGTGAATTTTTATACGTATATAAATATGTTTACAATCACTTATTGAAGTCAGAGCTAGACATAGACGGCTGTTTGCAAAGATAAAGTAGAATGACATGGTAAGGGGAAAACTTGTAGCTACAATACTCTGTATTGTTGTTGCTTTTATTTATTATCATTCAAATAATAATGTTGTTTTTTCTTTATATTTATACTCTTAAAATAAAGAACTTTACTGCATTTGAGATCTGAACATTCATTTATATGTGCAGTCATTTGGTAAAATACTATTTAAACGTTTGGGGTTGAATTTATTTATGTTTTTATATTGTGAAATATTACTTTGTAGAAACTGTTACACGGTTTTGAAAGTAGAAAAGTAGAACAAAAAATTTGGATCAATTTAATGGATCCTTGCTAAGTAAAACTATTAATTACTTTTGATTCACTTAAAAATAAAATAAAATTAATTCACACTTCAGTGCAGAAAATAGAATAAACTAACATATTAATTATATTAATTTTAGCATATTATTCTATAATCTCACATGCTACTATATGTCATCTCATATGCTAGAATATATCTCAATCGTTTCATAAATATCCTGATGATTAGGCTACCAGGAAATTGTTACAGTAACAAACAATATATACTTAATATATATAATATCCATTAACAAAAAAAAATCCTGTAATTTTTCCACTTTTACATTCCATTTAAGTGCAGTAAATACAAAACAATACATACAGTCTAAATTTATGTATTTAAATATGATACAGTCTCTGATCGCATGCAGCTATGCATGCATATAATTGCAATTTGTGCAGTAATCTTTGCACAAATTTCTCATGCAAACCAGTAGATTTTTTTAAGGAACAAAATCATGTCATTCACACTTTCACATTTTTAAACCAAGATGACCACCATGACTTTGTCTCCAGACCATAAATGAAGGTATGTGCTCTTATATTATATGGTTCCGTTTAGAAACTTTAACATACATGAAACCTATCAATTGCACAAAAGATTATTTCTTCTTTACATTGAGGGGAAAAAAACATTCCTTAAAGAAATTCTCACTGAAAGTTTCTTTAAGCCCGGAACACACCAAGCCGGCGCCAGCGAACTAGCACTGATAAAAGCCGACTGTGTTGTCGCCTCTCGGTCGCTCTTGTCGAGGTAAAAAGCTACACTTGAACACACCAAGAGAACTACAGGGGACTGTCAGCTAGAATGTGCGTTCTGCGCCTGCATTTAATGAGCCAACTGTCTATTTGTCTATATTCGTCATTCAAAAAGGAAAACTGACGCTGCCGGCTGCAGATACACATAACGTAAACAAAGCAGCGCGTGCTTACCGTTTTGAATATCAATCCTGCTAAACACTTTCTTTATTCCACTCTGCTCATGTTAATATTAAAATATTCGCCAAGGAACACTCAAGGCTGTTCTTATGTTACGTCTTCTTACCTGATCAGGTAAGAAGACGTAACATAAGAACAGCCTTCTATCTTTAGCGTTTTGACTTCTTTGCTTGCTGTTTTGCTTTATTCTCGTGCACTGACTCTTTCACTAAGCTGAACAGCCAATCAGAGTTCTCTCATTCCCAACAGCCGATGTCGATTCAACATGTCGAATCGGGCGAAAACAAAGCTGAGGACTATTTTCAGCCGACAGAACGAAACCATGCGTATAAACTTAGCTGGCCGACGCACAAAATCTGCCAGACGGCCGATAGGCGTTGTGCCGGTGAAGATATTTCTTACCGGTTAATCGGCGTGCTACACCGGCGGAGGCTTTTAAATCGCTAATTTAAAGGCAAACGTAAAATGTGCACGTTTTCATGGGCATACATAACGGTGCGGTAGTGCGGGAAAGAACTGTTTTGTTATTGTGCCCTGAATATGCGCTAGTTTGAAAACGAAACTAACTTTTAATTGACAGACATGTGATGTCCGACAAAGCAGGAGAGTAGATTAACGTTGGTGGAACTTGGCTTTATCAGGCAATCTGTCACGACACATTAAAGAGCCACAAAACGGTATGCCTATTTATTGTATGATTTTCTTTGACTGACCAAATTTGAAAGTTGAGACTGTTTCATATTAAATATTACCTGCTCGGTCCTGTCTGTCAACGCGTTGTCAGTGTCCTCTATTTTTCACTGCTTGAGAACATGGGTTGAATCCGAAATCGCCCCCTAAACCCTCATTTACTAGGCCTATTCCCTACATTAGTCCACTAATACTGTTCACTTGAAGGAGTGAATGAGAAGGAGTAAGTAAAAGTGAGTGAGCGAATTCGGACAGCCGTTGCTGACAGAGACGCGATCTGACGCGTCCCATTTTCTCACTAATTTCTACGTTCGTTTGAGACTGCTCTTATGGACATTTTGGCATAATTTGTGTGTTATGGTTTGTTCAAGCCCGAAAGAGAACTCGATACCAACGAGCGTCTTTTCTGTGGGTCGCCTGTGTGTGTGTTAATAGGCAGGATTTAACGACTACTTTTAATTGCGTTCAATATTTTTAAGGCTTTAACCTTTTTTTCACATGCCAGCCGTGGTGGGCATGTCATGAAACCGGTGTTGCATCTGAACACCAGTAACACCGGTAACACCGACTACGTAGCAAGCCTAACTGCCGACCGTCGGCTTGGTGTGTTCCAGGCTTTAAGGAACCAAAAAAAATTTTTTTTTTCTGCGGCATTGAAAAGAAAACCCCCTTTTGAAATCTTTTTTTATCAAGCTTTTTTTTCCAAGATCTTCATGTTTACTGTAAGGTTGAGAGGGTTTTATCAGACTTAATGCTTAATTTCTTGATGGATTTTCTGAAGCTCTGCCCTGCCATGAAGTAGAGGATGGGGTCGATGCAGCTGTTGATACTGACCAGAGGTCTCGTGGCTTTGTAGGCATTGTTGGCGAGCCTGAAGCATGTTGCATTCATGTATGTCCAGGTAGCGGAAGGTGTAGTATATACTGCGATTCAGATGGAAGGGCAGGAAGCACAACATGAAAGCCAGAAGCACAATAATGATCATCTTCACCGACTTTTGCTTGGAGCGTTGTGACATTGGTCCTTCGCCAACACGGGGTTTCTGAAGTTTCCTCACCATCAGCCCATTGCAGACCAGCACCACCCCAAATGGTAGGACGAACAGCAGAAACATCACCACTCGAGCTGTAGAACCACAAAGTGATTGAAGAGACCTTTGCTGGTGGTGTCGTGACAGATCAGAAGGGTACCATTACTCTCCGTTCTGGAGAAATAAAGGATCGGGGCCTGGAAGATGAGTATGATTGCCCATATTCCCGCAGAAACCAAACGAGCGCGATGACCGTTTATCCAGGACAAAGAGCGAACCGGATGGCAGATGCCTAAAAATCGGTGCAGGCTGATGCAGCTGAGGAAAAGGATACTTCCGTAGAGGTTTGTGTAAAAGAGAAAGCGAATCAGCTTACACATCGTCTCACCAAATGGCCAGTCGTTCTCGTCAGCGTAATAGTAGATCAGAAACGGAAGGGTGAGGATGTAAAGAGTGTCACAGACGTTGAGGTTGATCATGTAGATGGTGCTGGGCTTCCAGTGTTTGGTTCGAAATAAGATGACGTACATGGCGGTGATGTTCAAGCCCAGGCCGACCACAAACACCAGACTGTAACTCACTGGGAGAAGAATGTACTTAAATTCTTCATTTAAAGTACAACGATACACACTATCATTGGTTGGTGGAGTATTGTTAAGTGTTGCCATTATGAACCAGATCTGTCAAAAAATAAAACAATGAAACAACGGGAAATCAAATTTAATAGGAAGCTTAAATTTACATGTTAAGGGGTGATGAACTGAGAAATCAAATTTTCCTTGAGCTTTTGACATCTAAGAGGTCATCATATTATAAGAATATCCTGTAAGTTTCAGAACTGAAAACGTCCTTGTTAGTCCAATAAAAGCTTTTATTGACACCAGCCTCAACAAACTACTCGTTTTTTAAAGTGGGGAAGATGACGTCAAAGTTGTTAAAACACCACCTCCGCAGAAGATAAACGCCTGCTTCAACATGGCTGGTTTAGCCCCGCCCACCGATTCACGCATTACACGCATAGCTAAGTAGCCTAACATACATGCCTACCTCGTGAATGACAAACCGGATCCAGCTACCGAGCAATACAGAATATTGTGCAGTTCCTGGTTGTGGAAGACAGTCGCTGCATAAGCTTACTGTGGATTCCAATAGGACTGCATGGATAAACTTTATTTTTAATAACGTTCCAGCTGATGAGGGTAAAACATCATCGTCTGTTCGCTTCACTGAGGATTGTTTTGTAAACAAGAGTAAAGAACGGTGCTGTGCCATCTATATTGGATCTGACAGGAATTGTACAACACACAGACTCTTGGTCGAACATGTATGGGCGAATCCGGTTGCCATTTGACAACATTGGACGTTTTCCCCATGTGCACTCGACGGGTGAGTTAAACTCATTATAATATGTAAAACTGTTATCCACTCGCAGCAGTGGGCATTTATTTCCAAGTCTTCAGTGCGACACGCCCATAAAAACGAACTGTTTTCCAGATAGGCTCATAACTTGGGTACAAAATAGCCTATTACTTATTTTGATGTTTTTGAATGCAAAAACCAAGCGAACGTCACCTCAGACAACATTATAATAAAATTTAAAAAGCCAGTTCATGACCCCTTTAATATTATATTATATATAAAAAACAGTTGAAAATGCTTTTAATCATCTCCTGTATGTCAACAAAACAATGTTAGCATTAAAATGACCCTGTTTATGATGGAAAGAGAAAATAATAGCAAATCTGTCACAGAATGAAAGCATTATTCAGTAGTGGTCGTTGCAATGAATTGGGTTGGAAAATATATCAGCGATGTAATATAAGAATGTCATATAAACTGTCAAGACCACATTTCATATTCATATTTCATCTAAAAAACAAAAGTATAAACAATATTTTGCATAAAAAGGAAGGTTGTTCGAACCATTATGATTTGTGGCATTATTTTCATTAAAAAAATTATATATATTTAAAAATGGGCTACCTCATTGTTGTAGTTTTTGTATTTACTTACAGTTTTTATTTTTACATTTCTCAGATCTTGATTAGGTATGGTAAACCTCGTTCCCTGAAGGAGGGAACACAGACGTACGGCAGAACGACTTATAGGAATCTTGCCAAAAGGCCAATCTACTTTTAGTGTAACTAACGAGCCAATGCACATTGGCATGCATTCATTTGCAGCAGCTGCTCTTGGACATGCAATGGGAGCATAGACCACCTTGCTTGCCGGTCAATGTACGCTGCGGTCACAGTGTTGTCCGTGACCAGTACATCCCTGCCCTGTAGTGGCCTCTTTAAGCGGCTCAGAGTGAGACGCACTGCCAGCAACTCGAGGCAGTTGATGTGCCCATCTACACCCCTGACATTGCATGCCTGTTGTACATGGCACCCCAGCCAGTGACCACCACAGCATGCCTGGAAATCTTTTCCAAGGGCACTCCTGCCCATAGAAAAAAAGGGGTTTGATTATGGGCTGAAGGTCTGGCAGCACGCAGGTGTGATTGTCACCCAGTGTGTGCAACGTTGCCATGCCCATCTCGGGATTTGGCCATGAAACCAGTGCTGAAGCTGTCACATATGAAGCAACCCGAGCGGTGTTACTGCTGCTGCCACTGCCATATGCCCCAGGAGCCTCTGAAAATATTTCAGTGGGAACGCCGTCTGCCTTTGAAAGTATTCGAGCAGTTGAGCATTTATCCGAGCCTGTTCCTCTGTGAGGCGTGCTATCTATGCAACCGAATCCAACTCCATACAGAGAAAAGAGATCCTCTACAGGGTGGAGGATTTGCTTTTTTTCCCAGTTGACCTGAAGACCAAACAGGGCACCAGGTTCCTGTGGTCGCTTGTGGCCACAGGGGCCTGGTGTGAGCACCAGGTCCCTGTGGCCCTCAACTATTTTCACTTCTGAAAATAGTTGAGGGGTGGGGGTGGTGATGGCGCAGTGGATAAGACACGTGCCCATGGTGTGAGAGACCCGGGTTCGAATCCACTGTAAGACACCAATGTGTCCCTGAGCAAGACACTTAACCCCTAGTTGCTCCAGAGAGGCGTGCGACCTCTGACATATATAGCAATTGTGAGTCGCTTTGGATAAAAGTGTCAGCTAAATGAATAAATGTAAATGTAAGTTGAGGATGCGAACGCCCTGTTCTCTCCATTGGAAAATCCCCTCCATGACTTTTGTAAAGAAGCATGGAGACAGGGACAGTCCGAGGGCAGGACCTTGTACTGATACACTCAACCCTCAAATGCAAAGCGCAGAATCGGCCTGTGTCAAGGTAGAATCGAGACATGATTGTACACACCTTTCAGGTCGATCGCCGTAAAACCAATCTCAGGGATGGATGCATTCGAAGATGCGTTTGCCCTTTCTGTGTAGCATTTTGAACGATAGCTTGTGGAGATTCAAAACACAAGATTCAAAACTTGCAGGTCTAAGCTGGGCTGTAAACCACCGCTTTTCTTGGGTACAATGAAGTAGGGGCTGTAAAACCCTGAGGTCGGTCTTGGACAAGGGGTAGTAAAGGAACCATGTCCTCCAGACCTAGCCAGACCATTCTTGGACCACCATCATGGACATTGAATGACCCATCACCTTTGCCGATAGAAGCTTGAGGTCCGAACATAGAACGAAGTTTTTGGAGAACTTGGGGATCATGACCACCCTCTTGGAGGTCCTTCAGTTTCTTGCCTGATAGATCTGCAACAACGCCATAGCATTTAAGGCAAAGCCGGCTTCCCCACAGACCTGGTAAGCCTTGCCGGTTAAGTCCGACGAGTGCTTACAGGCCCGGGAAGTGACAAACGGCTCCCCCTATCAGGTGGAGTTAGGGAGCAGTTGCATAGCAACAGCCTGTTCCACTAAAAGGATGCGCATGTAACCCTCAGCCGCCCGCCATCAAGGGTGGTGAGGGAGGAGGAGCCACTGGAACGGTTTCTGGCAGTAAAAGGTGTTGTCCACAAACCAATGATCTCCTCATGCACCACTGGGAAGAAAGTAACTGGGGTGGGTGGGGTTGTGGAGAACCAGCACGAGCCACCCCGAGAAACTCAATCCTCCAGCCTTGAGGGCTTGGGACACAGTGGAGAATTCCACACAAAAGCCCGATCCGCGGAAAGCATAGCCGTCCATCTCTGACCAAAAACCTGGTGTTGCTTTTAAACATAAGTTTTGTAAAAATAAATAATTTAAAAAAACTTGCTGTTGTGTTGCAATATTTAAATGGCATAAGTGATCATTATGACATTCTGTCTAGGATCACAGGGCACACATGCCATTCTCTAAGAGGTGGTAAATGTCCACAAACCGCACACACCCATATTGATATTGTCATGCATATGGCAGACTACAAATATTCCCGGAAATTTGTTCTTAACAGAGCGTCAAAGTAATTTCAATTGGCTTTTTCCAAACTCAGGGGATGCACAAATTAGCTTTTAAAAAAGTACAAAATGGTTGTTCTGCTACTCATACAGCCTGATAGCACTCTCATTTCTGCCACAAAATAACACATCATATTGATCAGTGAAGCAAATCAAGCCCCGAAGTATCTTCAAAATCTCCAGAGAATTTCTTGAGAACTTCCTCTCTATAATTTCAGCTAATTTCACAAGAGCCCACACTTTAACCTTTCATATAAAAAATCTAGATATTTGTTGTGTGTATATATGTGTGTGCGGACATGTTTGTGCATATACATATACACATACACATATACAGTATGTATAAATATGTGTGTATATACATACACACTGTATATGTCTTATAATATATGCACACACACACACACATTATATAAACACATAGACACACGTACTTACACACACACACACACACAAACACACACACACACACACACATATATATATATATATATAAAATTGTTTATATAGATTATTTTTATAGATATAATTTATTAGATTATTAAAGCAGACACATGATATATATGTATATCTATCTATCTATCTATCTATCTATCTATCTATCTATCTATCTATCTATCTATCTTATATATATATATATATATATATATATATGCGTGTGTGTGTGTTCTTTATATTTTGTATAATTTGACATTCTGTCATAACTACTGGAGCTGACATAACCAAAACCTCATGTTCTTCAGGAGGATTTGAAAATCTAAAGCAAAAAATAAAGCAAAAAAATCTACTTGTATGTACAAAGAATTATACGTTCAATGTCATTTTTTATTAAAATGGTCTCAGTCTTTTGAACTCCGTATACAGTATACAAGTTTTTACATCTTTATATTGCAGAATGTCTAATGTTATTTTAGGATCAATCATTGTATTTTGCCATTCATTATTTTAAGTCAATTTTTAAAGAATGATCCTCTAAATTAATTAATGATGAAAAACAGATACTCCACAAAGGAGGAATTTTGATTGTTTTATTTTTGTGCCAAAACAAATCATAGGAAAGTCCAATAAGCATTACATAATAAAACAAATTAAATAAACATTTTTGTAAACTTCACATTTAGTAAGTAAAAGAAAAGTAAGTAACATACTCACATGTGTTTTCAGCAGATACTTTCAGGAATTCCCACTCGTGTTCTTTAAACCTGCACAGTCTTGCTCTTGCTCAGCTTGTTCCTGCTGCATTTCTTCATTGTAGGCGGTACTTCTCACGTCAACACAACTAAGCCTACTCCCATTGGTTAGAACATCAGTCTATGACATGTCAATCACTGCTGTGTCACAAATGGTGTAAAGCTCTGATCACTTAAGGTGTTTTTTGTTGCCAGCTATTTTGACTATAATGGCTGTATGATGAGTTATTTTCAGTGTAAAGTATAATTATATACTGCTATACAAGCAGCACATTGACTAGCCTACCCTGAAAATATATCCAAGTTTCATTTCTATAGTAGAATCCCTTGAGAACCAGTGTTGGAAATGTTACTTAAAAAAGTAATAAGTAACTACTTGTTCTAAAAAGTAACTGAATTACTCTACAATAAAAGTAACTTGTTACCAGGGAAAGTAACTATTTGCATTACTGTTAAAAAAGAACAATAATTACTATGTCATTTGTACTATATGTCTATATGATTTTTTTTGCAGTTTTCATGTCAGTTAGTTGAAACAAGTAGAACAGAAGTAGTGCTTATACGGTGGCGTATTGCATTCACTTGAAGAAAAAAAATCTACTCTGTTTTTCTGAATTAACGAGTTAATTTTTCATGAGAAAATTTTTTTTGCTCTGTTTTTCTGAATTAACGAGTTAATTTTTCATGGGAAATTTTTTTTTTGCTCTGTTTTTCTGAATTAACGAGTCAATTTTTCATGGGAAAAAATAGTTTTGCTCTGTTTTTCTGAATTAATGAGTTAATTTTTCATGAGGAAAAAAAGTTTTTGCTCTGTTTTTCTGAATTAACGACTTAATTTTTTATTGAGAAAAAAGTTTTTTGCTCTGTTTTCTGAATTAACGACTTAATTTTTCATAAGAAAATTTCTCATGAAAAATTAACTCGTTAATTCAGAAAAACAGAGCAAAAAAGAAATTTTCTCATGAAAAATTAACGCTAATTCAGAAAAACAGAGCAAAAAAAAATTTTCTCATGAGTAGATTTTTTTTTCTTCAAGTGAATGCAATACGTGATTGTACTCATATCTCCACCTTGAAAATTCGAATTTTTCATCGGATTGCTGATTACTGACTCGGTTACCATGAAACATGACCTGCCTTTTCCAAACATAATCACTTACCTTGTTAGTTATGGAGCTATGATTGTGTCTTTATTACATGCGAGAAAATAAATGATCTGAGAGAAAAAAATGTTTGAGAGAAAAAGTTATCACACTGATAGCAAAAAAAGCATTTCATGAGAGAAAAAAAATTTGAGAGAAAACGTTTTTATACCAATAGCAAAAAATAATAATATTTGAAACTAAAATGTTTTGGGGAAAGTATTTTTTTCATAGAACATAAAAAATATAAATTTGGAATTTTTTAAAAATTATTTCTGAGAATTTATATACATTTATTTTATATATATATTTTTTACTATCAGTGTGATAACCTTTTATCAGAAAAAAAAGGGTTTCTCTCAAAACGCTTTTCTTTGCGTCTCTATGCAATTTCTTGCTCTCGTGTCAGGATTTTGCTTTAACTGTGAAAATTGTGTCATGGGTGGGGCCACGTTCCTATTGGCCAGTCGGGTGAGCATCGTCTTGTCTTGGGAGTCGAACTGAACCATTATTGTTCGGTCCACATTGATAGATGCTGCCTAGAACATTGCAAAGATGCTCTATTGGGTTGAGATCTGGTGACTGTGGTGACCATTTTAGTACAGTGAACTCACTGTCATGTTCAAGAAACCAATTTGAAAGGATTCAAGCTTTGTGACATGGTGCATTATCCTGCTGGAAGAGGTCATCAGAGGATGGGTACATGGTGGCCATAAAGGGGTGGACATGGTCAGAAACAATGCTCAAGTAGGCAGTGGCATTTAAACGATGCCCAGTTGGCACTAAGGGGCCTAAAGTGTGCCAAGAAAACATCCAACCATTACACCACCACCACCAGCCTGCACAGTGGTAACAAGGCATGATGGATCCATGTTCTCATTCTGTTTACTCCAAATTCTGACTATACCCTCTGAATGTCTCAACAGAAATCGAGACTCATCAGACCAGGCAACCTTTTTCCAGTCTTCAACTGTCCAATTTTGTTGAGCTCTTGCAAATTGTAGCCTCTTTTTCCTATTTGTCGTGGAGATGAGTGGTACCCGGTGGGGTCTTCTGCTGTTGTAGCCCATCCGCCTCAAGGTTGTGCGTGTTGTGGCTTCACAAATGCTTTGCTGCATACCTCTGTTGTAACGAAGTGGTTATTTCAGTCAAAGTTGCTCTTCTATCAGCTTGAATCAGTCGGCCCATTCTCCTCTGACCTCAAGGCATTTTCGCCCACACGACTGCCGCATACTGGACGTTTTTCCCTTTACACACCATTCTTTGTAAACCCTGAGAAATGGTTGTGCGTGAAAATCCCAGTAACTGAGCAGATTGTGAAATACTCAGACCAGCCTGCCTGGCACCAACAACCATGCCACACTCAAAATTGCTTAATGCCATGTCCACACTAATACATTTTCGTTTGAAAACGTATATTTTCTCTTTCTGGTTTGGCCTTCCGTCCACACTGAGACGCCGTTTTAAGTCAACAAAAACGTATCGTTTGGAAACGCTCTCCAAAGTGGGATAAATTTGAAAACGCAGTTTTCGCGTCTGTAGTGTGGACAGTGAAACCGGAGGTATTTCAAAACGAATGACGTAAGTTTAGTCATGTGATCCATGTAGTAGCAATAGATATTCATGTTTATCGGTATTGTGCCTGTTATGTGTTATTCATTTTTACACTATTGCTAAAATACGTTACTTTCTATGTTACTTAATATGTGCTGTTCTTCATAGCACAGTACTGCAAACATGACAGATAATGTACTCACATTTGCTGTCCTGCGGCAAAACAGGACAGCAGTTGCGTTTTAGACCAAACATATGGTGACTGAATGCGACCTGGACGCATCCGTGATAGTGAGATATTTTGCTAAATAAAATTATCCTGTTATTGTGCGATAACATTATTATTTATTTTCCCATCTGTATCATCTCAGTGAGCTTTTGTGAAGTTTCACGCATGCGCAGTACAGTGAATTTAGAAGTTTCTCATCCACACTGAAACGTCGGAAACGTCCTGAAAACGCTAGTTTGGACGGAGAGCGCTTTTAAATGAAAACCCCGTTTTCAAATGTATCCGGATTAATGTGGACGTAGCCTATATCACCTTTCAGATAATTGTATTAATGAGAAATTGAACAGATGTTCCTAATAATCCTTTAGGTGATTGTATATTGTGGTTCTCATCCTGGTCTCTGGGGACCTCAGCTCTGCACAGTTTGTACATCTCCTTCATTTAACACACCTGATTCAGATCATCATCTCGTTAAGAAAGAGCTCTGAACTGAACTGGGTGTGTCAGATAAAGGAGACATAAAATGTGCAGAGCTGTGGGTCCCCAGGACCAGGATTGGGAACCACGGAGACTGGGTGATATACAGAGGATTTTTGGAGTATGAATCTGTGCTTTTTCAGCTTGACTTGTGCAACTAAAACTTGTTTGAAGAAATTTGTTTGTGAAATTATAACACCATTCCCAACAAAACATGTTTCCTTTAAAACATTTCGATTAAAAAAAAATTAAGGCATTTTTCTTAATTAATTTTATTTTACAAATTAGTGCAGACCAGGAACATGACAAAATATCAACATCCACTTTTTATTTACACCTTAAATTATTTACACTTCACCCTTATTTTAGCTCAGTTGTGATAAAACTAATACAATTTAAATCATTTACACATATTAAGACATACAGTATGTTAAGAGTATGAAAATGTATCACATATGAATGAAGGGAAAATGCAACGTAGATCAAGTTCATATGTAGGATAACAAAGTCTAACCTTTAATGTACAGTAGATAACTGTAATTCTTATTGCAACAGTTGTGTTAGCTTTGAGAATGCAACGCCACAAAGTGCCAAAAGTATCATAACATACAGGTTAACATTCAAATCGCATGATGTGCCATTTTCTGATATTTATTTTCAGGCATTTTTTTTACATTTTCCATATTACATACAGTAGATGTTTCCTCAATAAAAGTTGATTTATTGATAAGTGATCTTTTGCTTAAGACAAGAAAACAACAAGAAAAAAGTTACAATTATGTAAATAAACAAAACAACAACAACAACAACAAAACCCATTTAATTCAGGATATTTCCTCGAAAAATATTCTATTAGGCCTATAGGCCTATTTACGGCAGAGACAACCGGATTCTATAACCAGATTTCCTACACAACAACATGCACTCGAACATTGGCGTGTGTTGGGGCGGGATTATCTGTTTATTCAGAAAGTTGTTTCGAAAATATTTATATTTATTTTTGCAGTTTACTTTAGCACTTTATATGGAAGTTTTTCCTAAAAAAAAGTATGATAAATCAAATAATAAATAAAATTCTCAAAATGTACATTTAACTTTGTTGTTGCATTGATGTCTATGGAGGGATCAGAAAGCTATCAGATTTAAAAACGAACCGTTTAATAGACTATATACTATTTTATTATTTATTAGTGCTTTGAATTAGCTTTTATTTTTATCTTTTCAGTTTTCATTTTAATTTTAGCTTAAAGAGGCTTTAATTTATTTTATTCCAGTTCTAGCTTTAGAAATAGCAGTAGCTTAATTTTATTTTGGTTAGTTGCCATGGCAACACTTCAAGTTTTAAGTTTTTCATGTAATATTATTATTTATTTTATGATTTTTAATAGTTTTAGTTTCTCCCTTTGTCTTACTGAAGGCACACCTATTGTGGAAATGCCTTCCACAAACCTCTTTTCAGAAATTAATGAAAACTTAATTAGCCTGTATATTTTTCAGGGATCTTCAGGGACTGTCACTTTGTAAGGTTACTCACAGAAGCAGAGATTAGTTACCTTTACCACAAGTGCTTCAATTAAGCAGCATGAATAGAATGCGAATAGAATAGAACATTCTCTGGTCAAAGAGCAAGTATTTATCGTGATATAGTCATTCACATTCACATTTTATGTCCTTTGGAAGGACATTTGGACATTTTATTATGTCCTTTGGAACAAAGTCCTTCTATTTACTACAACACAGAATGGTTATTATTTTTTTATATTATTGTTATTATTACCATATTATTATCATCACATTTACCGTCACGCGCATATTTCGCTCCGTGTTCACGCAAATTCACTGCAACAGAAAAGCTTGATTGAACGTGACTTCTGTGTGAGCTGTTTTGCCCACAAATTTTCTCTGAAAGGAACAATGTTGCTGTGTTCGAAATCGCTCCCTATACCCTCATTCACTACACATTAACTTATAACGTAAAGTAGTCCACTTGAAGGAGTGAAGTAAAACAAGTGAGTGAATTCAGACACTGAGTCCAACAGAAGGGCTACCACCTTTGATGTCTCAAAAGTAAAAAACTCAATAACGTCCACAGTGGTTTTGGACACCACTCCAAAAGGCTGTCCCCTCAAATAGTGCCCTAAGGGTATCCTTGGCGATTTCGGACACAGTGACTACTCTTTTATTTATTTAATTTTATCAGAAAACTACAAAATTGACTCTTTATTTACATCAACATTGATAACTGTCATTCATTATAAGGTGCGTGTCCCAGAGTGAGGCCCTGTCATGGCTGCCCCAAAGACCTTTGTAAGTAGCCTAAGATTTTTTTATTCATAGTGGTTGATGGAGATTAAAGTTTTCCAGATCTTGTTTTAGCTTTCTTGTTCTTGATGCTTCTTTTGAAGCCTTGTCCTGCCATGAAGTAGAGAATTGGGTCGATGCAGCTGTTAGCGCTGGCTAGAGGTCGCGTGATCTTGTAGGCCATGCTGGCATACTCTAACATCGAGCAGCTCACCTGTTTGTCCAGGTAGCGGAAAGTGTAGTATATACTGCGGTTCACATGAAAAGGCAGGAAGCACAACATGAAAGCCAGAAGCACAATAATGATCATCTTCACCGACTTTTGCTTGGAGCATTGTGACATTTGTCCTTCGCCAACACCGGGTTCTTGAAGTTTTCCTCACCATCAGTCCGTTGCAGACCAGCACCACCCCAAATGGTAAGACAAACAGCAGAAACATCACCACCGAGCTGTAGACCACAAAGTCATTGAAGAGATCTTTGCTGGTGGTGTTCGTAGCAAACCCGTATGTCACCATTATCTTTCATTCTGGAGAAATAAAGGATCGGGGCCTGAAAAATTAGCATTGTCGCCCATATTCCCACAGAGACAAAACGAGCCCGACGGCCGTTTATCCAGTACAAAGAGCGAACTGGATGGCAAACGCCTAAAAATCGGTGCAGGCTGATGCAGCTGAGGAAAAGGATACTTCCGTAGAGGTTTGTGTAGAAGAGAAAGCGAATCAGCTTACACATCGGCTCGCCAAATGGCCAGTCGTTCTCGTCAGCGTAATAGTAGATCAGAAACGGAAGGGTGAGGACGTAAAGAGTGTCACAGACGTTGAGGTTGATCATGTAGATGGTGCTGGGCTTCCAGTGTTTGGTTCGAAACAGGATGACGTACATGGCGGTGATGTTCAAGCCCAGGCCAACCACAAATACCAGACTGTAACTCACTGGGAGAAGAATGTACTTGAAGCTTTCTTTATAATCACAGTGATACTGATTAGTGCCATTGGTTGTGCCAGAGTTGTTAAATGTTGCCATTCTGATCTAGATCTGTCAGAAAAAAAGACAAGACAATGAAATCAATAATATCTAAGCAATGGGATATGCATTTTAGGGCTGTCAAATGATTAATCATGATTAATCGCGATTAATCGCATCCAAAATAAAAGTTTGTGTTTATGTGGGTGCACTGTGTATAATTATTTTGTGTGTATATATATATATATATATATATATATATATATATATATATATATATATATATATATATATATAAATACACATCACATGCATGTATATTTAAGAAAAAAATATTATTTATATATAAAATATTTATATTTATATATAATATAAATCTATATACAGTATATACATAAAAATATTTCTTAAACATATAAATACACAGTGCACCTGTCATAATCTTCGTCTGCACCAGTCTGTCTTTGTCATCTGCACTACACTTCCCAGGATCCTCTTGTCTCCACACCTGAACTCACTTCCTCAATCAGCCTCCTGTTCATCGTCTTGTTCATCTGTATCACCTGTCTTCACCTCGTTATGTTTGCCTGTGTTCATTCTGTCCTTGTCGGTCGATGTAAATGTTACCTAAGGTGTTTCTCAATGTCAAGGAAACTTCCGTGGCAGGACGGTCACGGGTCCTTCCAAGTCATTTCCTTCAGAGGCTAGGCGAGGGTCCTCTTTAGCATTCGGAGAACATGTAAATGGAACAGGCTAGCAAGTGCACGTCATTGCGTCATTACATCAGTGAAAGGTCCGCTTCGGCGCTGCAAAAATCATAGTGCTGGTGTACTGCACTGTTTAAACACACTTGACGGTCCTTATTTTGTCTTGTCAGTCCTCATAGAAATAAATAAAGTATAAGGGATAATGTATAGCCAGGCGGTTGTTAGTGAATACAACCCCGCAAACTCTAAATCATTGCCTTGATTGAATCAGCCTGAAGGGGATGTATTCGCTGTAACAACTGCCTCGCTATACATTTTCCCACTTATAACATGGCTACCTACCAAATAAATCAATAATTTGACACAAAATATTGATTTAAAAAGGAGTTTATTCATTCAAAAACAATTAAATACCGGAGTGAACAGAACTACGTTCATAGCAACACGATCTAGCTGTTAAACCACATGCAATGTTAAAATATGTGACCAACAAAAAAGGCTATAACATTAAAATTAATCACCAGTAAAAGGGAACAGCTTTAAATCCCCTCAGCAAATCTAAACCAAAATGTTAAATAGTTTAACAAACAGTAATTAAATGGCTAAACTGAAATTATTCTTGTTTACATTTGAAAGCATATTGCCTTTATCACTCTGACTCTGCTAACAGTCGAAATTTTTTATTTTTTGAACAAGATAGCAAAGCTGCGCATAGGATTGTGGGTGATTTAAGAGCGCGAAGGCCACACATATGCATCCTTTCCTGTGTATGGGATATTTTCCAAACGAAGGACTCAGTCCTTGGTTGAAATTCTGAGGATCCTCGACATTGGAACAGTCCTTCCACGGATGTCGACTGACATAGCATCCTCGAAATTACGGCTTCTGAGGATCCTTCCTTGACATTGAGAAACGCCTCTTGTGTTGCTGCCTGTATCCGTGCCTGTTCTTTATAAGTAAAAGTTATCTTCATTGGAATTCTGGACTCAGCCTGTTCTTCTGCCTGCCCCACACCGTGACCGATCGACCGAACAAAATAAAAGATGGATGACCAGATGGAGGCATACCTATTTGACCAGAATGGGGCCTCACTGGAGGAATTTGTAGAGGTTTATATTCACCTGCACCAGGACATATACTGGGGGGAAGATTTCCTCAAACAGCGGTTCTGGAGAGGTCTGGACGATCCCTTAGCGCAGATCCTGCTGATCAATGACCTCCATCTGCCGTTTTCGGAGTTTTTGGAACGGGCTTTTTGGGTCTGTGGTTCGTCCCTCACGGTAACACCAGTCCAGCCCGAGACCGTCCAGCCCGAGAGCGTCCAGAATCTCGTCCAGCTGAGACAGCCCGTCCAGAGTCTCGTCCCGCCGAAACAGCCCGTCCAGAGTCTCGTCCTGCCGAGACAGCCCGTCCAGAGCTCGTCCCACCGAGACAGCCCGTCCAGAGCTCGTCCCACCGAGACAGCCCCGCCAGAGTCTCATCCTGCCGAGACAGCCCAGCCAGAGACTGTTCGTGCCCCGTCTGCCCCTAATCCGGGATTCACCGCAAATATTTTCTTTGGGGGCCCTATGTCCCAGCCACAGCCGCCCAAGGGCTTCACCGCCGTGGCCGCCCGAAGGGTCTCCACCGCTGTGGCCGCACAAAGGGTCTCCACCGCCATGGCCGCCCGAAGGGTCCCGCTCAGCCATGGCCGCCCGAAGAGTCCTCACCACCATGGCCACCTGAACAACCTGCTCCGCCCTGGATGCCCGAGGGTCCAACAGCTCCACCCTGGACGCCCGATGGGTTCATTAGCTCCGCCCTGGACGCCCAAGGGTCCAACAGCTCCGCTGGACACCCGAGGGTTCGTCTGCTCCGCCCTGGACGCCCGAGGGTTCGTCTGCTCCATCCTGGCCATGCCCCCAGCCTGCTCCACCCTGGCCAGGCCCTCAGACTGCTCTGCCACGCCCTCAGCCTGCTCCTCCCTGGCCACGCCCTCTGTCTGTTCCACCACGTCCTGCGTTCCGCCACGTCCCACGTCCCTGGCCGCGTCCACATCCGCATCCTGCTCCACCCTGGTCACGCCCTCAGCCTGCTCCTCCACGTCCTGGTCCGTCCTGGTCACACCCTCAGCCTGCTCCGCCCTGGAGGCTTCCTGCTCCAGATCGGCCTCGCCCTTGTCAGCCTCCAGGGCGCCCACCCCCTCCCCCCATTCATGTTCTACGGCGCGAGGTCGTGCCTTTGTAAAGGGGGCGCTCTGTCACAGTCTTCGTCTGCACCAGTCTGTCTTTGTCATCTGCACTACACTTCCCAGGATCCTCTTGTCTCCACACCTGAACTCACTTCCTCAATCAGCCTCCTGTTCATTGTATTGTTCATCTGTATCACCTGTCTTCACCTCGTTATGTTTGATTCATGCGTGTATTTAGTTTGCCTGTGTTCAGTCCTTGTCGGTTTATGTAAATGTTACCTTGTGTTGCTATATATATATATATATATATCACACACACACACACACACACACACACACACACACACACACACACACTACACACACACACACACACACACACACACACACACACACACACAATGGTCAGTTAGAAGCAACAAAAATCTATTTAAAAAGTATGAAGCTGTTGAACAACCAATATTCAGTTGTATGACATTTAAAGGATTAGTTCACCTCAAAATGAAAATGTCCTGATAATTTACCCACCATAATGCCATCCAAGATGTTCATGTCTTTCTTCAGTGGAAGAAAAAAAAATTTAGTGAAAAAAAGTGAAAAGGTTTTTTGAGGAAACCATTTCAGGGTTTTTCTCCACACAATGAACGTTAACCAAATTGTTGAAGTCCAAATCAATACAGATTTAAGGGCTTTGAAGAGCTTCAAGGGCTCTGCACGTATCCCAGCTGAGGAATAGGGTCTTATCTAGTGAAACAATCAGTCATTTTCTAAAAAATACAAATTTATATACTTTTTAACCACAATTGTTCGTCTCGAGCTGGTCTGCGAACATGCTAAGCATTACATATTCACATTGGAAAGGTCTTTTTTGTAGAAAATGATCGATCATTTCGCTGAGATAAGACCCTATTATAAGACCCTATAAAAAATTATTTATTTTCCACTGAAAAAAGAAAGACATGAACATCCTGGATGGCATTGGGATGAGTAAATTATCAGGAAATCTTCATTTTGAGGTGAACTAATCCAACTTGAACAACTTAAACAACTTGAATTAATGTATGATAAATATATAATTCTTGTTATTGTATACACTTTGTTTATTAGTGCAATTACAGAAATCTAACCAATTTCATTTATATATATTTGACAAATATGCATCAGAATAAGGTTGGTCATAAGTTTTTCTTTTTCATCACAAAAGTTCAAATTTTGACAGGTATATTTGTTAAAGATCAACATGCATAAGTTTGCATACATCAGGAAACAAGTTTTTCACCTAACTTTATGTTGTTAACAGAGCGTTTCTAAGTATGTTCCTGCTGTTTTTCAAAGCCTAGGGCAGAAAACAAGCTTTTAAAGGAGCACTAAAGGATTGTTCTGGTAATAACACACCCCTTATACAACAAGATACAACACATATCGATCAGTGATCTGAATTAAGTTAGAAAGTAGCTCAGAACTCGCTGAAGGATTTCCTCAGAACTTCCTCCAGTATTTTTTGTAGATTATATCAGCATCAACTGATATGACTCAAAATATTGGAACATAGCAATACGACACTGTAACAGTTTTATAGTTGCTTAATTTAGCATTTAATTTAGTTGCCCCTCCTTAGGATTGCTTTAGAAAATTATTGATTTAACAATCTTTTCACAGTGCAAGCTCAATTAAAACTAAATAGTATTACATTATATACTGATGTTAAAGAGCATAATCTTCATTTACATCACAGAATTTTTTTTATGACAGACACAAGAATTTTTTTTAGTAAAAAAGTAAATCAGATAAGATACTTGCATTGGTTCCTTCAGCAACTAACAGTTGTGTCTCCTTAAGGTCTGTATAACTATACATAAACCTGTTTTACCTCAGCCTGTTTATACTGCTTTTCTCCATGGTGGGTGTGTTTACATGGCTCAGCCTACTCTTATAGGCTGCTGTGTCAGCCAATAATATATCAATCATTCAGAGAGACTCATATACTGTAACATGACTGAATTGAGGGAGCAACTGTAGCTGAAGTTTAGGAAAAACTGAGAACACACCTGTTTATCAAGACAGTCTCAATAATCCATTTATATTTATATGTACATGCTTTTCAAATCTCCTGAAAATGTATTTTTTTGCATATTGGAGATATTGGTTCTTACAAAAGAGCAGCATGAACATTCTGCCTAATCTACTTCTTTTGTGTTTTGCAGAAGAAAGAAAATTGTTCAGTTTTGGAATGAAATGAGGGTGAGTAAATAAGGACGAATTTTAAGTTTTGAGGTGAACTATTCATCTAATAAACGTATTATTATAAACTTATTATTGAATGTATCTGCACCAACAACTTAGAAACTGCCATGTTTGCATTATGACTTGCTTCAGAAAAGTGCCCTTGGCAAGAACCCTGCAGAATTTGGCAAAGGAGAAAGGCGTGTTCTAATTATCAATAATTAACGTATTGGCCTACAGTACAGTGAAGAGAATTTCACACAGCGCGAAAGAAACTGGAAATACATTTTTTAAGGGGATTTTCTTTGAAATGGGGATTTTCCTTTCAAAATGGGATTCTTAGTTTTTATAATGTTGGTAGTTATTTTAAATGACACTTTTTAATGTTATGTTTTTCCAATCCATGTTATCTAATCTAATCAATATAGCTTGAATAAAACCATTTTGTTTAGATACCATATGAAGCATATTGTTCATTTTCCCAATAACCAGTTTACAGAGCAAATACAACAAAATATTCTGCCCACTTACACAACCTTAGCTTCTGAATAAATTAAATTCATCCAAAACCACAGAAAGTTGCACTAACCTGTTCCTTTGTTCCTCTCAGGTTGAATTCATCTATGAGACCTTCAAAGTTCCAATGCAAGAATAAAACTAGATTAAACTGATTTGCAAGTCTGTCAGCTTTACTTCTGTGGCTCAAAAGAAAGAACAAACGCCAAGGTGTTGGATTGCTGTCTTACTTGCCTTTCAGAATTGAATTAATTATTACCCTAAGTCAGAAGAGTTATGAACCTGAGCTAAACTTTATTTGGTCAGTCTCTGCACGTACAACAAATGTTTAGGCACACTTGACTGAATTTATGTTTTCCATGATCTTAAAAAACTTTCTTTGCTTTCTGATTCAATCAGTTTTGTAGGACAAACATAAGTTCACATTCACATATAAAATGCTTTTCTTTTTAATTTTTTTAAAAGTGAATACTAAAGGACAATCAGTGCCCAGCATACATGAGCTCGTTCACTAGCATTCAGCTCATGAAGTTGGTTGATAAATGTCCAAAGTGAGCAAGGAGTTTTTATTGTGACACGTTTTGATCACTGCATCAAAACATGTGTTTACCTCACTTTACAATTATTCTAATACATAGAAAATGGTCATAATAAAGATGAAGGCATGTTCTCAAAGGGGTGGTTGATTTTGATTTCACATTTTTAACTTTAGTTAGTGTGCAATGTGTAGTTTTTTTGAGCATAAATAAAACATATGCACAGTTACAACGCTCAAAGTTCAAAGCAAAGGGAGTAATTTTATTTTACAGAAATCGCTTTTTAAAGGGACACTTCACCCATTTGCATTTAGCTTTGTAACTTTAGAAACCCAGTCATATTTTTGAATGGTCATGGTTTATTCCCTTATTTGCCCCTGAGATAAGGATTTAAGTGTTTTACTTGCTGTTTATCTGTGACGTAAAAGTACATTTTGCGTCTGTTTTTCGTCATTTTGCGTCATAATAAGCAGGAAGTCACATTTCATTAAAAAGTGTAGAGACTACAAAAATTAGCTCATTATTATTCAAGGGTGTGGGACCTACTCACCCTACAAGCCTATTACAGATCAGTGGGTGGGACTTCACTTGCAGATACTGAATCAATATCAGCCATCTTGTTTGGAAGCTAAGCTAACAAGCGCTGTGGAGATAGTATGATAATGACGGAAGAAACTAAACATGATATGGAAGAAGAGGATTTTGAAATTCTGCTGCTCGAATCCAATGTTCGTGACTATCTTTACGAGCCACAGTATAGTGAAGAGCAGCTGAGGCTGATGGAGGAACCGGAGGCCTGTTGCGGTCAAAGAGCCCAAACTGGCTCGAACACGTCAGTCAAACATTTCGGACTTGCAAGGCAACAATAAAACGATATATGCAGTTTGTATTGAAACTGTCTTTTGGACCTTGAACCGTTGGTTACCATTGAAGCCCATTATATGGAGAAAAATCCTGGAAAAGTTTTCATCAAAAACCTTAATATCTTTTACGACTGACATGGGGGTGAGTAAATTATCAGCAAAAGTTTTTTTTTTAAATGAACTATTCCTTTTAGAATGAGACTTGGTCTGGAAACCACATGTTCATTTTCTCGTATTTGAGGCGTGGTTTACGAATGCCCAGCGCCATATTATTGGGTGCTACGAATGTCTATCAAATGCGCCTGTACATTGCTCATAGCCAATTGGTTCAATTATACTATGAAGTATGTAGCGCGACAGAAAATTAGATTATGAAGACAATGATGGGTCAGAGATTTAGGAGATTTATGTAAACACAAAACGTGTTCCTCAATGTCAATGATACTTCCTTAGCAGGATGGGTCTTTCCAAGTAATTTCCTTCAGAGGCTAGACGAGGCTCCTCTGAAAAAGGCTAGCAAGTGCACATCATTGCGTCATTACATCAGTGAAAGGTCCACTTTCGGTGCTGCAAAATTGGTAGTGCCACTGGTTTAGTTGCTGTCGCCTCTGCCCTGGCCGTTCGAGCGGTCGTCTCTGCCCTGGCTGCCCGAGGGGTCTACATATTGTCCATCCATCCATCTTCTTCCGCTTCATCCAGGGCCGGGTCGCGGGGGCAGCAGTCTAAGCAGAGATGCCCAGACTTCCCTCTCCCTGGACACTTCCTCTAGCTCTTCTGGGGGACACCGAGGCGTTCCCAGGCCAGCCGGGAGACATAGTCTCTCCAGCGTGTCCTAGGTCTTCCACGGGGCCTCCGCCCAGAGGGACGTGCCCTTAACACCTCCCCGGGAGGCGTCTCAGGAGGCATCCGGAACAGATGCCTGAGCCACCTCAGCTGACCCCTCTCGATGTGGAGGAGCAGCGGCTCTACTCTGAGCTCCTCCCCGAGTGACCGAGCTTCTCACCCTATCTCTAAGGGATCGCCCAGCCACCCTGCGGAGAAAGCTCATTTCGGCCGCCTGTATCCGGGATCTTGTCCTTTCGGTCATGACCCAAAGCTCATGACCATAGGTGAGAGTAGGAACATAGATTGACCGGTAATCGAGAGCTTCGCCTTACGGCTCAGCTCCTTCTTTACCACAACAGACCGGTACATCGACCGCATTGCTGCAGAAGCTGCACCGATCCGTCTGTCAATCTCCCGTTCCATCCTTCCTCACTTGTGAACAAAACCCCAAGATACTTAAACTCCTCCACTTGAGGAAGGATTTCTTCATCTACCTGAAGTGAGCAAGCCACCCTTTTCCGACTGAGGACCATGGCCTCAGATTTGGAGGTGCTTATTCTCATCCCAGCCACTTCACATTCGGCTGCAAACCTTCCCGGTGCCTTGCCACCGAGGAGTTTCTTGACTACCTCGGTGACCTCAGCTAGGGTGATGGACGAGTCCACCTCTGAGCCCTCAGCCTCTGCTTCCTCAATGGAAGACGTGACAGCAGGATTGAGGAGATCCTCGAAGTATTCCTTCCACCGTCCGACGACATCCCCAGTTGAGGTCAACAGCCACCCACCCCTACAGTAAACAGCATTGGTAGGGGACTGTTTCCCCCTCCTGAGACGCCGGACAGTTTGCCAGAATCTCTTTGAGGCCAGCCGATAGTCCTTCTCCATGGCCTCACCGAACTCCTCCCAGGCCCGAGTTTTGCCTCCACAACCACCCGGGCTGCAGTCCGCTTGGTCTGCCGGTACCTGTCAGCTGCCTCTGGAGTCCCACAGGCCAACCAGGCCCGATAGGACTCCTTCTTCAGCTTGACGGCATCCTTTACTTCCGGTGTCCACCACCGGGTTCGGGGATTGTTGCCTCGACAGGCACTGGAGACCTTACGGCCACAGCTCCGAGCAGCCGCTTCGACAATGGAGGTGGAGAACATGGTCCACTCAGACTCAATATCTCCAGCCTCCCTCGGGATCTGGTCGTAGCTCTGCCGGAGGTGAGAGTTGAAGATCTCTCTGACAGGAGATTCGGCCAAACGTTCCCAGTAAACCCTTACAGTATGCTTGGGTCTGCCGAGTCTGTCCAGCCTCTTCCCCACCACCAGATCCAACTCACCACCAGGTGGTGATCAGTTGACAGCTCCGCCCCTCTCTTCACCCGAGTGTCCAAGACATACGGCCGCAGGTCAGATGAAACGACCACAAAGTCGATCATCGACCAACGACCTAGGGTGTCCTGGTGCCATGTGCACTGGTGGACACCCTTATGCTTGAACATGGTGTTCCGTTATGGACAAACTGTAACTAGCACAGAAGTGCAATAACTGAACACCACTCGGGTTCAGGTCAGGGTGCCGTTCCTCCCAATCACGCCCCTCCAGGTGTCACTGTCGTTGCCCACGTGAGCGTTGAAGCCGGAGCACTTTCCAGCACTCCTCCCAGAGACCCCAAGAAGGCCGGGTACTCTGCACTGCCGTTTGGCCCGTAGGCACAAACGACAGTGAGAGACCTATCCCCGACCCGTAGGCGCAGGGAAATGACCCTCTCGTTCACCGGGGTAAACTCCAACACATGGCGGCTGAGCTGGGGGCTATAAGCAAACCCACACCAGCCCGTCGCCTCTCACCATGGGCAACTCCAGAGTGTTGAAGAGTCCATCCTCTCTCAAGGAGTGTGGTTCCAGAGCCCAAGCCATGCGTAGAGGTGATCCTGACTATCTCTAGTCGGAACCTCTCAACCTCATGCACAATTTCAGGCTCCTGAGATTGTTAAATATATTAACAATCTACATGTTGTTAATACATTTATTTTTTTCATTTAATGCATTTTTTTAGAGATTATTTATTGTTATTTTTTATTGTATCAATAAATAATATAATTGAAGCACATTCTTCACATTCTATCAACTTAAACTAAAAATAACTCACTTTTTTGTGCATAACCCTTTAAATTCAGCTCAAAATATCTCACATTGGGTGTCTTTGCCGACCTCTTGTGGGAAAAAATATATAAAATATATATAACATGAGATTTCATGACTCTTGCCACTAGATGGCCTTATAATATTTAAATGGAGCAAAATTATCTGTTCCCTTGGGTCTTATAGTCAGTTCATTTCTTCAATATGCATTCAGGTCTCAGTTTAAATAAAAACTGATAATTGTGAAAATGAACAGTGTAAAGTTTTAACATGTTTAATTGTAATTTTGACATTTTTTTCATTTTTAGGTTTTTCTATAGGCTATATACTGCAGTGTCAGACATTGTAATAATTCATGTTAGTACAGTGTACAGCAGGGGGAAAAGTAAAACCTTAAAGAACATTTATTTGAAAATGCTGATTTTAATTACGTTACTGCTTCAAAAATGCTGTTATAATTTCACCATTTACCCCATTTTTTCAACCACATAAATTCCTCGAAACCATTAAAAGAAAAAATGTTGTCTGTGTATAGCCTACCAAGTTTCAAGTGTGACAAATGTCCTAAGGTCTTAAGACCACTCCGAATGAACACTCAAATGTTTAAGTTAGTTGTTATTATTATTATTATTATATTTTTGGGTCAAAATGACCCGAGTAGAGGATGATGGGAGGGAGATGCATCCATATTATGAGTTTCTTAGATCTGATTATTATGCATGATTGTGTAACATCTAATGCATGTGATTGGTTAGGATATATGTTGCCAATAGCTATTATTATTTCGTGTTGTCTTACAGTGGTGTTAGAATTTCCAGAACTGTACTTGTCTGTATTTCTGTATATCTACTTTTACAGTCTAATTAATTTGCAAGTCTGCCAGAAGTAATTCAAAATGTGTTGTTTTCATCCTGAGGATAAAGAATCTTTCGAATTGCGATTTTTACTAGCTTTACTATGGCCAAGGCCTATGTCATGAATATTAATGAACTCCTTTCGATGTTGGTGCATTCTTGGACTGTCCAAAATAAAAAAATTTAAATAACTAGCTGACTGTTGCTCCAGTTGCTCACGTTAACGACGGCCAATCAGCTACGCCTAGTGAGCGAACGTCCCGTTACGTAATTAATATTCATGAGCTGAGCCTTCACCGTAGTAGGGTTCGCATAGCGGGGTTCGGTGTGTCCGGTCCGGGGCGCTGTTGGGCTGGTTTTACGGTTCGAGCCTGCACTTTGGAGGCAGATTCTCTCTTTCATTACTTTCCCCCTGATCCGCAGTGTTTGTCGAGCGTCTGCCCGACTGGACCTGCTTCATCATGGCCGTCTGAATTCAGATCTGAATCCCAGTCTGATCTCCTTTTCTTGATCATCAACCTCGATCGCTCTGGGTATCTTTTCTTTGGGATTTTACTTCATTTGTGCCAATGTTCAAACATGCAGCCTCCGCCAAGAAAGGTAAGAAACCAGCGTTAGAACAATGTGTGTGTGTGTTGTTTTTTTTATATGTGATTTGCAACATTGTTAGCCTACATTATTCTAAAGTTGCAACTTTCTTTCCAGCCGCTATTTGTTGTGAAACGATCTATCTGTTTTTATTTGTAACGGAAACGATGTAATAAGAGTTTTCTCGACGCAGTAGATTACTGTTTTTATTGTTGTTTTTAAAGCAGCAGCGCTGGTAAATAATCCTGAAATCCAGCAGATATCTTTAGCAGAGATGATAGACGAGTGTTTTGGGGGCTGATTTAATCTCAGATAACGGTTAAACCATGCAGCCACGAGATTCGTCTTGTTTTGTGTGTTTTTACTCGGATTGGAGTCACCATGCTTTTGTCAAATAAGACGGATCAGTGATCATTCACCCTAAAGTCTGACATTTGGTTACATCTCTCGCTTAAATGTGCCCAAATGTCATTCACGTCGTGGAAATGTGAGTTTAAAACCATATGTCTTACAGAAAGCTGTTTTTCTGTCTCTCAGAGGTGACAGCAGCAAGGGTGTTGGATTACAAACTCATGTCCCACAGGCTGTATAGAGGAATGTGAAATTCCCTCGCAAAAAAACATTGTATTCCTATCATTCCACACACATTCGTGCATTTTAATCGTCAAAGCATTGCATCATAGCGTAAAATCCTTAAAGGTGACGTTTGACTTTTTGCAGTTGCTTTGTCTTGTGAAGAGGAGAAAGGCAGATAGCATGTAGCACAGGTTTACACCACTAATAACCCTGTTATTTTTTGCAAAATGATGTTTTAAAACGAAAACATAATACAAATATGCGTATAATAATCGTTTGCTTTGGTCGTTGTAACACTAGTAATGTGTGCTTTAATTTAAATGCTCGATAAATTACGTTTAGCTCTATCTACAGATGCAGGAGACAGGATACAGTATGATTTGTATAAATGTGTGTGCTTCAAAAAGATTTAAAGGTGCATTTTCTTAACAGACAGTAGATATGTTACCTAATGTCTAGGCTATTTTAAAGCAAAATCTATTTTTAAAGACACTGATCTGTGTCTGACATCAGCATGGATATTTCCATAAATAACTGAATAGCTCCTCTAAAATATGCTGTTTTGTTGATGCCCTGTTGCTTTCCTCTGACGCAAATGATGCTGTTAGTGTTTCCTCCATCTCGGAATAATAATCCTTCACCTGTACAGCTCAAAGTGTGGATGAGAGCCATGCAGCCGGCTGTCATACTGTGTATTATGGTGCAGCCTGCAACATTGTGTCCTGCTGATGCTGCCAGAGTTGGTTACGGAGGCGAGCTGTGTTATTTTCCAACCTCTTTGGCTTTAACCTTTAGGGAGTTGTTATAGAACCAATTATCTCCTCACCTGCCAAGTGGAGAACTTCTGTTGTAATTAACAGTTTGTCCCTAGATATTAGTCAACCTGCCCGGGCTCATTGGCCTGGTCCCATTGGGTTTTTCACGGCTGTGTAGTCGCATTTGGGTTTTGAACCTCAGGTAACCTTTATGTGTTTTATTTGAACACAACATGATTAAACCCAGGACCATGACCATTTGTAGGGTGTTTCATGAACAGTTCTTAAAGGGATAGTTCACCTAAACATGAACATTCTCTCAATATTTACTCACCCTCATGTCGTTTCAAAACCCGTAAGACTTTCGTTCATTTTTGGAACAAATGATGAATGTTTATGTGAATAAAAGACTACTTTAATCTTTCCATCGTGTCTTGGAAAATTGTGGACTAAAACGCTTAATTCGAATGGATTAGTTTACAATCTCTTTATGAACTTTTTTAATTGTGTAACTGTCAATGGAGGGATCAAAGCTCTTAGATTTCATAAAAAATATTTTCATTTGTGTTCCGAAGATGAATGAAAGTTTTACAGATTTGAAAAGACACAAAGCTGAGTAAATATTACAGAATTTTCCCTATTTTCCCTGAACTAACCCTTTAAATGCTTACATTTGGTCTCCTAAATTTCAGGACAATGGAATTTCTATGTCAGATTTGTATTTCTTTTGGCACTGTGCAAGGGAGATTGTTCTAAGAGCATACACTCACCTAAAGGATTATTAGGAAACTGTTCAATTTCTCATTAATGCAATTATCTATTCAACCAATCACATGGCAGTTGCTTTAATGCATTTAGGGGTGTGTTCCTGGTCAAGACAATCTCCTGAACTCCAAACTGAATGTCAGAATGGGAAAGAAAAGGATGATTTAAGCAATTTTAAGCATGGCATGGTTGTTGGTGCCAGACTGGCTGGTCTGAGTATTTCACAATCTGCTCAGTTACTGGGATTTTCACGCACAACAAAACGTCCAGTATGCGGCAGTCCTGTGGGTGAAAATGCCTTGTTGATGCTAGAGGTCAGAGGAGATGGGCCGACTGATTCAAGCTGATAGAAGAGCAACTTTGACTGAAATAAACATTCGATACAACCGAGGTATGCAGCAAAGCATTTGTGAAGCCACGACACACACAACCTTGAGGTGGATGGGCCACAACAGTAGAAGACCCCACTGGGTACCACTCATCTCCACTACAAATTTGAAAAAGAGGCTACAATTTGCAAGAGCTCAACAAAACTGGACAGTTGAAGACTGGAAAAATGTTGCCTGGTCTGATCAGTCTTGATTTCTGTTGAGACATTCAGATGGTAGAGTCAGAATTTGGCGTGAACAGAATGAAAACATTGCCTTGTTACCACTGTGAAGGCTGGTGATGGTGGTGTAATGGTGTGGGGGATGTTTTCTTGGCACACTTTCGGCACCTTAGTGCCAAATGGGCATCGTTTAAATGGCATGGCCTACCTGAGCATTGTTTCTGACCATGTCCATCCCTTTATGGCCACCATATACCCATCCTCTGATGGCTACTTCCAGCAGGATAATGCACCATGTCACAAAACTCGAAGCATTTCAAATTGGTTTCTTGAACATGACAATGAGTTCTGTACTAAAATGGCCCACAGTCACCAGATCTCAACCCAATAGAGCATCTTTGGGATGTGGTTGAACAGGAGCTTCATGTCCTGGATGTGCATCCCACAAATCTCCATCAACTGCAAGATGCTATCCTGGGCCAACATTTCTAAAGAATGCTTTCAGCACCTTGTTGAATCAATGCCACATAGAAATAAGGCAATCCTGAAGGCAAAAGGGGGTCAAACTCGGTATTAATAGTATTAGTATTCCTAATAATCCTTTTGCTGAGTGTATAAATTTAAATTCGACGTGAAACGGAAGTTGAGATTGTCATTTTTTCCTTGTTGTGACGTATCTGAGTGAAACGGCTTCTGAAATTTGAAAAAAATGTAGGGAGGGCTTTATTTCGTCCTTCGGGAAGTGATTGGATCGTTGGAGGTTGGGCGTTGCAAACAAAATGGAGGCAGATTTGAATGCGATTCTCTGAGAGGCGGTGCACCGATAACCCTCATCGGATCTGGCCGCATCCGTTCGCCATTGCACGTGACTGAAATAGAAGAGAGGTCGTTTTGATGGGAGAGGGAAGGGTAATGTATTTGATAAAAGATTATAAGGGTACATGGATTTTAAAAAATAATGAAGTGCACAGATAAATCTTTTATAATAAACACTACAATATTACTTGTAAAAAGAAGATTTGTCAAATTTGATTTCCAACTTTAAAAAATTGTTATCAATGCCATATTTCCTGTAATCATGGGTAATTGTCCGATGGGTTTGCCATCCTAGTCATGTCAACACAAAGTTATTTATAGGTTAAACCAATGTTGTTTCATAATTGAAGTTTTCTTTATCATTCCATCATCAACCTTCAGTTACAAAAGTGAGCAGTTAAAAGTCTTTAACAAAATGATCACCTGTTTCTTTTACTGTTGACCTCAAAGCATTTGTGTTTGCAAATTCCTTTTAAACCTCTTTCCTGTTACTGGTATAACACTACACTCTTAAAGTAAAATAAAGGTTCTTAATTGGCATCTATGGTTTCATGAAGAACCTTTAACATGAATGTTTTTTTTTGTTGTGGGAAAAATAGATTCTTCAGTTCACACTAGGAAAAAAATACTTCTAAGACCTGTTTACAGATAGGGAACCAAAAATGGTTATTTTATGGCATCGTTGTGAAACCGGACAATTTTAGAACATTTTTTTTATTAAGAATGGAACAAAAGAAAAATGTAGCAAAAAGTTCCTTCCGATGTATTTTTGAACCAAATACTAGGTATGTGTATGTGGTACTCATTCAGTACAATGGTATACTAATGTTCTAAGTGTGGTTTTGCTGATTACTTACTTGTTTTTTATACTGTACTTAAGCAGATTTTAAAGCAGATTTTGTGTAATACTTCTCAAGTCTTTAGATATCATTAAATATGGATTCTTAGGATGTTTCAGGCCAGGAAACAATCCCTGTCATGCTAAATAACACATTTTCCCCATAATAAAAATACATAATTCATCTTTACTGGTTTGTTATTATTTAATCTTATCCAGATTACATAACTTGGAAACATGTCAGACATTTCAAAGCCTTGGAAACATTTGAAGTTTATGGTAATACATTTTTCCAATGTCAGTGGAAAAAAAATGCAAATCTCTGTTTTTAATTTTGTTACAGTTTCTTATTGATTTAAGAGTTGTTTCAGGTGATTTAATGATTTTAATAACGCCTGTATAAAAAAACATTGTTAATCCACCTCTAAAATACTTGTGAGGAAATGTGTCAGTTTGTTCTTGATCAGGATTAAATCAGGCCTGCAATTTCTCACCTTAGACTAGTAAAGATATAGCCTATAACCACATCTATATTAGTCTTTTCTAGCCTATAAGGTGAGCAATATTTATAATGAAAAAGCAACATGACATCATGCATTTGAATTCATTTTTATTTCCAAACAAATTTCCTGACCACCACTGGTCAGAGTGTCCTGCCCATAATCTCATGCCATATTTTGAGTTCCAGCATATCAAACTGGGACAGGAGAAAAGTTTTAACATCCCAAAAATTACACAAACTTTTATAGAAAGGATCAACCATAAAAATGTTAAAGAGTTTGATTGCAGGACTTGTTCACTTGTCACTTGGAAAGGTTGTGAATTTTTTGTTGTGCATAGAGCTGACTGGAGCTAGAAGCACAATAATGAGCTCATGTGGGACAGTGTGTGTGTGTGTGTGTGTGTGTTTGTCCTCTTCCTCGCCTCTAATGGTGTTGTCTGCTCTTCAGGTAAAAGTGACACAGGAATTGAAGAACACGCACACGGAGCAGCTCGGCCGCCTGCACCTTAAACACCAGACAGAATGTGATTTATTGGAAGATATGAGGTAAGCCATTAAATGAAAACAGTGCCTAAAATACGCTTGCATCCAAAAAAAGTGAAACAAATAAAACAGAATGCAGAGAGCGAGAGCGGAGAATTCCCCCTTCTTTTGAAGACCACTGGGATCGCAGGACCGGGATGTGACGAAGGCATTCTCCTTTGGACTTCCTGCTCGTAGGGCCAGTCGTTCCCACAGCTGGAAGTCATAACAGTGCTGCTCTTCTCTTTTTCCATTTTTTTTTTCTCTCCTTGTCTTCTCTTTAAAGGGATTGAGGGCTGGTTCAGAACAGAGGGAGGGAATTGTGTTAAAACCACTGCTTTTGGACATGGAATTTATGTGCGTGTGTATGTGTTTGTACATGCTTGTGGGTGTTTATGAAGATATTTGAGAGTGGCACACCCTCACGAGGTCGCTGATGAAAATTGCTGTGCAGTCATAATCTGCTGGCTGTTTTGGTGTGTGTTTGTGTGATGAGTGGAAAGAAGTTTGTGCCAAAACCGAGAGAGAGAATGAGTATTAAATGCATATTTTTTTACAAGCAATTAGTTGATGGATAGTCTGAAGAGTGTAATTTCTAGTTACACTAGTGGTAGGGTTAGTTTTCAATTTGGTTTACCTTTGCATTTATATATAAAGAAATAAAGAAACATATGCAAATGGCAAGCACGCAAAAGTGCAAAACACACACTTTTATATCTGTGCCGAATGTTAGAGGTACTCAAAGACTATGTTTATTCATATAGCATGTTTCCTACTTAAAAAAAAAACTAAAAAAACATGTAGGTGTTAAATAGTTTATATTGAAAGCCACTATAATTTGCTGTTTTATACTTTTTTTTTTTGTGAACACTGTTAAATTTTTAAAAAATTGTTGAAGTGAGGGGAACTAAAATACATGTTATGCTTATTAATGTTTGTGAATGTTTTGCTTTACTTGACTGTATTTTACCTAGACTGTAAAAAAATGTGGACGTAGTGTCCGTGATGTCACCTGTAAGTTTCTGAAGAGCAAATTTGAAGTCCAAAGTGGGCGAAGCAGGCCTTCGCCAACTTGGCAGTGCGTCGCTCTCCGATAAACGAAAATTAGCAAAGAGGCGGGATTAGCTGAGGTGACGTGGTGCTAATGACAGCAGACAAACGGCTAGTTGTGACAACGGCAGCAATCCACCGGTCACTCATGTGGCCACGCCCTTAATTATGCTGAACATTATGTCTTTATATAATTTAAACGGATGAGTTATAAAAATATTCACCCTACCCTCACAGTTCTCATGAAGAGTAGAATTAGCTATAGACCAAAACCACTTTTGTACCAGGCTGTAAACACATTTTTTTTTTCTGCTGTAAAGTTGGGCATGTTAAAGGAGAATTCCGGCGCAAAATGAACCTTTGGTCTAATAAAACATTGGTACATAGTTAACCGTTCTCTGAGATTTGATTTCATGAGAATCTGAATGTTTATAGTTTTATCTCTAAAAACTGTTTAGCATTAGCATATAACGCTATTACTGGGGGCATTTACTAAGTAAAAAGAAATCGCTAGTTTATACCACTAACAAGGCTCAAAATAGCCCCACACTAACACAGTAACATGATGAGGGTCCATACATGCAAAACGAAGCATTGAGAACTTTGTGAGTGTCCAGACCGTTTAATAAGAAGATATTTTATAAAGACAGTTCACTTTGTGTGTACAGACAGTAGCCATCTTGGAAAAACAGCCACGACAAGTCGAACCATCGAATCGACTATCCAAGTCTGTTTTCCAAAGAAAAATTATCATAAACAATTCTTCTTTCTCCTTTCAATTCTTCTTTCGATCATCATGAAAACAAATATCAGAGAATGGTTGACTAGGTACCAATGTTTTATTAGACCAAAGGTTCATTTTGTGCCGGAGTTCTCCTTTAACACGGGGGGTCTATGGGATTGAGGAGCCTGTAAATGCCCCCATTACTAGCGTTATATGCTAAACAGTTTTTAGAGATAAAACTCTTTAATTTCAAATTTTCATGAAAACAAATCTCCGAAGAACGATTGACTAGGTACCAATGTTTTATTAGACCAAAGGTTCATTTTGCACCTGAGTTCTCCTTTAACATGGGGGGTCTATGGGATTGAGGAGCTTGTCTTAGAAGTCAGTCGATCAATTGCAGGTTAAGTAATTTCCTTGTTGGATTCAATCAAGAGAGAGACCTATTTTACTATATTTCTGAATATAAAAAATATTCTACACTGATTAGTGTTTTTTTCTCTCTCTCTCTGTCTCTCTCTCTCTCTCTCTCTCTCTCATCAATGCAGTTTTCACCTTGTGTAACGACTTTTCGGTGTCGACTTATTTCTGGAAAATACTGTATTTTGATATGAGAAAAATGTAAACAGCCCAAGTAATAAAAATAAACAATTTTCTCAATCTTATTGAATGCAAGACAACAGTCAGTATTAAAATAAGCAACTGTGCTGCTAACTTCTCCAAAGTTGTGATTACTAAAATTAAGATTCAGATGTTTTAAGCTTGTAGTTCATTACAAACCCCAACGCAAACTCCACGTGAGGCAAAGAAAATACAACTTCTGTCTGTCCAGTGCCAGGCGTGGAATAAGACGAGAGTCAACTTCGGGAACAAGAAGGCTTTCAACAAACGGAGAGATCTCGGCGGTCTGCTGCTAGGGCTCAAACGTGTTCATGAACGTGTTTCCATAATAATACAATCATAAGTGGATACAGTAAGCACATAAAACAGTTCAGACATGGAGATCAATGGAAACAAAAGCCGAAGTTTTCTACCCCTGTTTTCCCCTCACACACACATAGGCCTACATAAGTGTGTAATTTACTCAAATGCCTTTCCTTTCATATATTTTAAATGACTTGCAGATTTATAACTGTATTACCTCATTATGACTGTTAACAAAAGATGTGTGCCTGATTCTCCTTTGGTTATGAACAGCTCGTGCAACAGTGCGTGTATTCCGTGTATATGTCTACTCTATAAAGTCTATGGTATTCCATGAGCGCGCACGCAGTTTCATTTGTCACCAGAGGGGGCGTGGTTCTGCAAAAACTCTGAGACTTGCGTTATGCTCCTTTAAGCAATAATGTACTTGACACCATGTTGAATTGTGAATAGGGACATGGCCGAAGATGTTGCAAGCGTTTCACTGTGTTAAACCATTTAGCTTTGACTGTTCACAGTATTAGCCACAATATATGACCTGATTGGCCTCCTGTACATTTTTTGTTTATCCCATCTGATTCTTAATTTTGGAAGTCTTATTTGTCATACCTGCTGTTTGGATAAAGGACAAACTTTATTCCATGCAAGCAGAGTCTTTGCATCTCTACACAGGACAGCTAGCAGCACACTTTAATAGCTTTACGCCACATAGCTAAAGACCTTCAGCTTGTATTTCTGCTGTCCTCGACTATAGGCAATATATAAGACAAAAAAAATAGTGAGACATGAGTCAGCTAACCATCGGGAATCCTGCCAAATCTGCAGTTTCCTAGCTTTTGCTAGCGATGATGCCACATTTAAAGGTGATGCTTGCCATTGTTTTGATCTTAAAGTATTTTCTTTTAATGTGCAGGAGCAACTCGTAAGAAGGCTATTGAAATATTGATCTGTTTGTTTGAGGGCTTTCATAATGGAAGTGAAGGTTGAAATATATGGAAAATCTGTTTGGAAACTCTTAACTCTTATATTTTGCAATATTGTCACTAATTGCACGAAACTACACACTTTACCATGAATTTGAAAATGATACCATAGACAATGAGAGATGGAAAAATGGTCTGTTGAGGATTTCATAATGTCCAAGATTATGTCTAACTTGCAATAGATTTTTGTTCCCTTAAAAATTAATAGAAGATACCAATGTTGACTTTTTGATCAATGCAGAGTGGACTGCACTTTTACATGAAGCCTATTGAGACTAAAGCCCACAAAACATATTTAGCCAAATATGAGTACAGCTACGGTCACAGTTACTGTTGTTCAGTGATTTTTTCATGGTCGAAATCGAGTCAGTTCAATAGGAATCTGTGTATTTTTGGCAGAGGGATTTCCTCACATAGGTTTTGGATTGGGTTTAAGTTGGTTATGCAAATTTACCTGTCTGAACAAAAAAATCTGCTTGGTTTGACTTAACGGCTGAAGGGGTTGCAGACGGCTGAAGGGCGTTGTTAGGCACGACGCGACTCGAAGCGGATACTTATTCACAATACAGCACTTCCCTCGAGTATTAATGCTTTTATAAAACGGTTACCACACAATACAAATATTCAAGTAAAAAAAAAAATTATTAGTGCAACTTTCATGAAAAAATAGTCCCTGACCATGAATAACAACAACGTTCCAATGTGTAGCTCAAATAAAAACAACATAGGAACTGCAGTGTTGCAGTGATAAATAGAACCGTTGGATGAATCGGTCATAGCCATGTTTTAACATGAATAAAGCACAGCTATTGACCAATAAGAGTCAAGGATTGGAACTAACCGTTTTATAAGCATCACTACACTATATTGATAATGGATTTTTTTGGCTGCTAATTTGCCAATTTCTCTAATGTTACTGAACCTTAACCAAGAAAGGGACTGGGGATGTGCAATTGATTTATTTCAATTTGTGCTGTTTGTGTGTCGTATAAGGTAGGCTAGCATGAGAAGATTTTAACAGATGCCAAGCTCATTGTCACATTAATTACATTACATTTCCATGGATTTAAAAAGTTGACTTTATGATCTTCTCCATTCTCAGTGTCAAAGACATTCATGGATTTGGACTTTCTCCTCTGTTCTTTGTTGCTCTGTCTGACTCTTGCTCACATACACAAACATTCTCAAAGTGTTCTAGTGGTATAAATCAATGTCTCGGCCAGGAGTCAAAGAAGAGCCCCATTAATTGAGCTTCTGAGTTTGATCTTCCTGTTTACCTACTGGCCCATTAATGCTCTGACCATAATAACTCAGACACGACGTGGGACGGTTGTGTGAAGAGATATATAGAACTACAGTACAGTCATGCTCACTCTGTCTCAGATATATTTAAGGGTGAGTTCATGGTGTATTTTGGGAAGTTCTGCTGACTCTCACTGACTGGAACGCTGGTGTCGGTAGTAACTTCAAACATGAAGGTCTATGCTGTAGTCTGTGTTTTTATTTCTCCTGTTGCTCACTCGTTTGCAAATGCTTAGACGTTGATCTAAGCACTCGGCCAATTCAACATACTTGCATCCATTTACTTTTGTTGAGGGAATTTCCTGTTCATTTCTGCCATCAGGAATGGTTCTGAGTTTATGATAGGTGGTTACTTTTATAAAGTCCATGTTGATATTACCAATTGGTAGTAACTCTTATAGAACTTATAGGTAATAAGTTTTAAGTCTGAGAGTTTTTTGTTTGCTGGCAGAAATCATATATCTGAATGCTTCGAAAAGTAGTAGAACTAGGGATGCATGATTTAAAGGGGACATATCATGCAAAATCCACTTTTTTAGCCCTTAAATGCATTTTGTTGTAGATTTGGAGTGTTTATAAGTACAGAAAATACGTTTATATCTTTATATTCTGTTTTGGTCATATTTTTCAACCTGTTCAGATTTTTCTGTTGTCTATGACGTTTTTTGAGCAAGTATGTCACCGTATTTGCAGCGGAACTGACAAATAAGGACATTGACTACCGGTCCAACACTACCAGAAATCCGCCATTATTATTTCTTGCTCCGATTTTGTAGTCCAAGCTCAATGATGCAGAAGTTACGAGAGGGCTAGTCAAAATGTTCGGTTGTTGGATGTAGTGACCTGAAGCACTTCAAGGATCCCCACTTCAACAACCTCCGCCAGTATACAGAAGGGTTTGCCGATCGGGTAAATTCCTTCTATCATTTAGCTGCTGTGTTTCCTGATGCTTTCTAAACGCAAGTTATCGTATTATTATCAATACAGATTTTTAGAGGTAAGATCAGTCAGACCGCAGTCATTTATCTTGTCAGTGTGCTTGTTTTAACAAGAGAAATAGTCGACTTTCACTAATAGCACAACATAGTTAACTTGCATACCTGCCTCCATATGAAGACGTTGTTCTGCAGGTTCGTCGCCGTCATCTTTTTCAAATCGCTCGCTCTGGCTCTAATATGTAAGGCTTGGTGGACTAGTCTTCCGTTGTTGACATTTTGTTAACGTGTGAATAAAAATGTTCTTTGAAGCTATAGTAATCGTATCTCTTATCAAACTACAATAATGGCCGAACGCAGAGAGTTGAACCGGAGTTGAACTGACCGTGAACTCAGCGACCTGGAGAGCAGGCGGGGTAAGACGGTACGCCTTTTTATTTAAAGGGGCCGCATTGAAACGACTTGCTCACAGAAGCACATCAGAAAAGGGGTAGAAAAGGGGCCTGTGGAGCTATAATAATGAGTAATTCAGACCCAAGCATTGCCGTTATGCTTTATATAGACCACAAATGTATGATTTATAAGTAAAAGTGAATGATTTAAAAGCATGATATGTACCCTTTAAGGAAAATCGAATTGCAATTTATTTAAATTTTCTTCTAAGAATTGTGGTTTGCGATACAAAAAGCACCTGGGGCCTGTACCTTGATGGTAGTTGAACAAACTCAAGGTTGCAGGATTAGTTTCAAATTAAGAAAACCAAACCAATCCAACAAGCTTCATTGGTACATGATGCTGATCACCAACTTTCTCTGTCAACTCAGGCTATGATCTTGAGTTTAGGTGTGACATCAGTAGCGAACAGCCAATCACATGCTGAGAGAGTGAAACTTGTTTTTATATTACCTTTTAACATGACATCATGACTTTTGTGTAAACATAAGTGGCGTGTTATCAATACGCATTTTGAGCTATCCGCGTGCATGTCTACACCGTTAAATGTTCGAGTGATTCCGCGTGTATGTACACGCCGTTAAATGTCCAAGCTAAACGAAGCAAATGTAGATCTACATCTGGGGAGCGTATATATATATATATATATTTTTTTTTCTAAGATTGTAGGGGAAGACTTATAAATGGTATTAACCCCAGTGACGGGTAGGTTTAGGGACGGGGTTGAGTTAGGTCATATATTTACAAATACAGTAATGTCAGCGTTTAATCAACGGTGTTCATAAACACGCTGAAAAGCGATTATGCGTGTTGATAGCACGCCAAAAATGGAAATGCGATTTTGGCGTGTCACACATACGCCATTTCATGAGATCAGTCTGTACCTATATATAATTATTAATTTAAACTCTGCGTAATAATAATTAATAAGCTATATTATTCTAAATAAGCATTACTAAAAGCCAGACGATTTTGACTTTTAAAAACCATTTGCTATGTAGTGACCTTTAATTTGGAGTAGAAACAGGTGAAGTGACTTTATCGCATCAGACATGTGTTCCTTTGCTCACAGCTGATTGGTTCAAGTTCTCAAGTGTTGCAACCTCTTATCTGGAACATAACCTGCCCCGGACCAGGTAAAAGCCAGGTTTGGCACAAACTAAACTTAAATATATCGGGCTAGCCACCTAAACCCACTTCAAGTGCATTCACAAATTTGACTATAAAATAATAATACTTATTATTGTGTCTAAAATAAAACAAATAAAAAAATAAAATTATTATTGTGATATTTCACAAAAATGTTATATTTTTTAATAATTTTTAATTTATATATTTTTTTTATTATCTAACTGCTCTGAGCTGCTCATGTGCGCATACAGTTGGCTATATTTATTAAATTAAATCGCAAGCCTTTGCAATCTAATAACCTTGCTAAGCCATATCATGTTTTCAGGTTTTTTTTTAAACTTACTCGTGGCCAGATGATTGAGGAATCATTCATATCTGTAGTACAAAATACAAATGGTGTTGGATGATATATTTGCTCAGGGCAGTGTTTGATGGACCATATCTATATCAGAGATGCCCTGATACTGCAGACCGGAAGATATGGGAGGGAGTTATACATGAGGGATTGTGGGAAATAGTTGAGCAATCCTGTGTGATATTAAAGACTTGAAAAGTAGTTGTTGTTTCAGTAACTGACGGATGAAGCAGATGAAAAAGCAAAGCAGACGAGGGGAGAAATTGTGACGTTTGTGTACTCGAGACATGATGAGTTCCATCAAGACTTCTGGCTGGATCTAAAAAAATAAAATAATATAAAATAAATAAATTAAATGGTTACCCTTCAAATTGTGCAAATTGAAAATACGCCCAACAAAAACACTTCAATTTCCAAAACTCCCATATATTACAATAAAGTTTTTATGCTCTCATGAGGTTGTTTTTAGGCAATTCTGAACATTTTTTCGCATTTATAGGTCACCTGCCGTATTTAAGTCAATAGTTCTTTAAAGAAGGTGCGATATTTTTGGAAGATGACGACACAGAGTTCTTTATTAAACTCATAAAAGACAAAAGAATTACGAAAACACTGGGTTCTAAACAACAAAGAAATGCCACAATTTATCAAGACATGATAGGAGGGAGAAACACCTCATATGCCGCTCCCAAGTATAAGAGGCTTTCCTTGCCATAAATGCTTGGATAACAAGCCTACGTGTCCTTCGATTAAAAATAATGACTGGTGCAGTGGCTGCGATTTATGTAATCCTACCATTTGGAATTGTATTTAATATCTAATATTTATAATTTTACGAATGTGAATGTCATGTTGTACTGTTGACAGAATGATCTTTTGGTTTGTGACCATCAAGTTTGGAATACAAAGATAGACAAATGATATTGGTGTGAATTAAAGGGTTAGTTCGCACCAAAATGAAATAAAATTATCATTCCAAACCCAATTTTTCATCTTGAAGATCTTTTAAATGAAATCTTAGATTTGTCTCTTTATTGACGGTCCATGCAACTACTAGGGGTGGTTAATCTGTCTGATTTCCCGAATTCGATTACGATTATTGAAGTCCGAATTCGATTACAGTCGATTTTCGATTATTAACGATTCTCGATTAGCGATTATTGATTTTCCATTTTACAACAGTAAACAAAAATACACTAGACCAACATATGATTATATTAGCAGCAGCATCATTTTGGTATTAATTGCACTTTTTATTTGTTTGATATTCAATGAAAATGTAATGATGGTTAGTGAAGACATGCAAACATGCTTGTTGTCTACTACTTAGGCAACCCATTATCTTTAAATAATTTTTTGAACAACTGTGTTGCATTATAATGCAAAGGCACCTGGTTCTATTAATTGACAGCATTAAAATGCATTTTGTGATTTCCTTCAATTGAAAATCTTTGAAGCAAGTTTGTGGGGCTTGAAGGGCACCCGATTCAGAGAATCACCCAGAAATTCAAAAGAACAGCATTTATCTGAAATAGAAAGCTTTTGTAACATTAAACAATACAGTTTAAAAGTTTGGAGTTGGTAAGAATTTTTCTTACATTTTTTGGGAGAAAGAAAAAAGAAATCTATACTTTTATTCATCAAGTATAAATTAAATTAAGTTGATCAAAAGTTACAGTGAAGACATTTAGAATGTTACAAATCGATTATCTGAATCTTTTGTGTGTGTGACTATAAATATTTTCCTTTAAATGTACAAAGTAATGACCCATAAAGAATTAACGTACAATATATTTTATTAGCATTCCAAAGAACCAACAGGAAAATAAACGTGTGCCTGAACTAGGAGCATAACTTTAACTTACTTGTAGTAAATTAATATTATAACGACCGGTACAGCCGAGTGTTTTCCTCCTCTGGCTGGAAACGCGTCATATGGCTTGTCATATTTGTCGTGTTTCCGTCGTTAGTTTTATTCTACAAAGCTTACAACTAGCGTGGCTCTTGCCCAGTTCCTTTCCCTCTTCAACTTCAGAAGCCAAAATATTTCCACACGTCAGCTTTTAACCTAACAAGGAGGGTGTTTGGATCTTGCGCGCCATCGCGTCTCTGTTATGTGCACGCGTCAGACGGTCCGGTCACTGCACTTCCGTCTTTCGCGTTCCGTCAATATTACGTTTTTATAAATATATATATAATTTTTTTTTTTTTTTTTTTTTTTTGGAAAATCGATTTTGGGATATTTGTGAATCGATTCAGGATCGTCCACGTCCGCATCGCGAATGCATCGAGAATCGAATTTTTTCCCCACCCCTAGCAACTACCACTTTGTCACTTCAAAAAGTTAATAAGAGATCGTAAAACTAAATCCAATGTCAATTGACCATGTTTCTTCAGAAAATTTCGAGGGCTTGGAGCCAGAGGGGCGTAAGTGGCATTTTGGGCGAATATGAGTTCTTTATATCAAAATAAAGGTCTTGGTGAGCTCTATCCAATGGTGTCAAAAATATCTATCTGAGATAAACTGTATTGAATAAAGCAACAAAAAAGGTGCATCTGACATATTTGACTTTTTTTATTTTGAATTTTTTTAGAACATTGTCATTGTGTTAATATATGCCATACATTTTTACCTAAATACTCATTAATGTAGGTATGCCTGTGGTTGCAATGTTTGTGGTTTAAGGTTATTAATACAGGTGATTGAAATGTAGGGGTGGGGAAAAAATCGATTCTTAGATGCATCGCGAATGCAGACGTGGATGATTCTGAATCGAATTCACAAATGTCAAAAATCGAATTTTCAAAAAAAATATATAAATAAAAATGTATATATATTTATAATAATATTGACGCAACGTGAAAGACGGAACTCTGAAGCGCAGAAGTGCAGTGGCCGGACCGTCAGTGGCGTGCACATAACAGAGACGCAGACGTGATGACTGAGCGCCGAATCCAAACACCCTCCTCGTTGAAAGCTGACGTGTGGAGGGGTGTGCGAGAGCCCGATTTTTTGATCGTGGACGATTAAAATGTCTCCACTATCTGCTTTTGAAGAAATATCGTAGTATCGTGTTACAGTGCATTCTATCAGTTCAGTTCTGGCGCATCTGTCTCAACTGTACAACGCGACGTAGCCTACACATCACACGTTAAGCCTTGCCCTCCCGACGCTCAAAGGCACTGTCAAACAGCGCCTGAACACTGGACTAAGTTATCTTTCGAGTCTTCTGCTAATACTGTTAAATACATACAATGTTTACATAAACAGAATTGGCTATGTCTAAAGTGAAAGCAAACATTTGAGAGAAAATCTGGTGTAATATGCATCTATATTAAACGCATTTAGTACAAGTCGCTTGCTGGTCTATAAATAGTACTGCCGCTCGTCCTTAAAGGGATAGTTCACAAAAAAATCTGTCATTATTTACTCTAATTTTGTCCAAACCTGTCTTAATTTCTTTCTTGTGCTGAACACAAAAGAAGATTATTTTTTTTTTAATGTGGGTAACCAAACAGTTGCTGGTCCCCATCAACTTGAGGAGAGAGAAAAAAACTATGGATAACAAGTATGCTGCTAGTTCAGGCACACATTTATTTTCCTGTTGGTTATTTGCAATGTTAATAAAATGTATTATTCATTCTTCATGGGTCATTACTTTTTACTTTTAAAGCAAAGTATTTATAGTCACACACAAAAAATATTCAGATAATCGATTTAGCATTCGAATCGGAAGCCCTCTGAATCGTAATCGAATCGAATCGTGAGGTGCCTAGAGATTCCCACCCCTATTGAAATGTGGTCAAAATTTTGTTTTGTCTCTCCTGTAAAGTTTGTTAAAAGCCACTTACGCCCCTCTGGCTCCAAGCCCTCGATTTTGTACTAAACCGATCACTTTATATGATGAACAGATTGAATTTAACTTATTGAATCAAACTTTTTCAGAAAAAGTGGTAGTTGCATAGCTGTCTATGGAGGGACATAAATCTCTCAGATTTGATTAAAAATATCTTCATTTGTGTTTCAAAGATGAACAAAAGTCTTGAGAAGTGAGGGTGAGTAAATGATTGGGTGAACTATCCCTTTAAAGGTTTTCATTTTATCTTAAAATACACCATTTTTGCATTGAATTTCCAGCAAAAAATAGCTACATTGTGGCATAATAAAGCAATGTCAAATTAGATTTTGGTTCTCATAGGCTGATGCTTTCCCCATGTTGGCAGTTGCGATGTGTCATCCAGTGTGTTTTCAAGATCTGACCTGAGCATTAGCACTATTGTCCAAATGTACATTCTTTAAGGAATGAGCTTTTTTTCACAAACATTGACACACACACACACACACAAACAGTGACACTCAAGCTGCTTACACTCAAGGCCTTAATTAAATTGTGTCTCCCTGCCTCCTAGGGGTTGAACCGACTAGTCATTAGTCGACTAGTCGACCTTAATGCAATGCCGTGACGCTTTAAGCTTGACGTCGACTAGTCGCGTGAATCATGTGACCCTTTATGATTGCGCTAATTTTGATATTAGCCTATATGGCTGCGTTGCAGACAACAGATGAAGAGCCCAGAGGGTCAGTGCAGCAATAAAGCAGCGTTGGTAGGCTACAAAAAGTGTATGGAAATACTTTACTATCTTAGCAATATTGTTGAAAACCTAAGTGAAAGCATGATGCACGTTCACTGTTTTACCGGAAAAATGAGAGTTTCTCTTTTCTCTAGAAACTCTTTCTCCTTTCTCTCGTATGTCCGAGCTTGCTCTTACCGTCTCAACTCTGTCGTCATTATGTTAAGCCCGCCCGCCGACTCTATACACGATGTGATTGGCCCTACCAGAGTTTGGTTTTTCCACTTTGAAAGTCAACGGAGAGTTGCTAGACCACACTTTGCGGCAAAATAATTTTTGCTGCCGCTAGGGTACGTCTAGATTTCTAGGCTATAGAAATGTTTCTTGAGCAGTATATCATCATATTAGAATGATTTCTGAAGGATCAATGTGACACTGAAGACTGGAGTAATGATGCTGATAATTGAGCTTTACATCACAGGAATATATTATTTTAAAATATAAAATAGTTATTAAATATATATAAATGAAAATGGTTCTATTAAATTGTAATAATATTTCCGAATATTATTGTTTTTTAACCACAGGAAATGTTCCTCAAAACAAAGCTATCAGAAGATATTTGTATATTACTTTTAGGCTGGTTTCATGATGTTTATTTAGGTATTATGAGGGTTCAATCAATGGTTCAATCAATTCCCTAAACATTTATGAGAAGTACTTATAGTGATTTTGCAAGCACACCATGAATCTGTATTATGTCTTTTAGAGCAGTACAACAAAAGGAGCGAGAGGGGCCCAGACATGCCTCCTATCCTAGAGATGGTGTGTGTGTGTTTGTTTAGTGAAAAAAAGCAGATGACGGTGATCTGGGTAGAAAAAGGGCACAAATTCCTGGAGATTTCAGGCCATGCTTTGAGGATGCAGGCATTAGAAAACACTATGAGACACATAAACGTATTTGATTAAAAAAAGTGAGCCAGTTTTTGATGTTATAGAGCGTGATGGGTGTTTTTCTGAAGGGGATGAAGGAATGTGAGGAGGCATGTGAGAGCAGGAGGTGCTCATAAAGGAAGGAGGAGGAGACCTGTAATGCTCGACTCCAGCAGCGTCCCACTGGAGTTCACATTCTCTCATGCTCACTTTAACAGTCATGTTCTCCCACCCAAACGCACATAAGCATTGAATTCAGTTCATAAGCAAATTCAACCAGGCACATTTATGAATTTTTAAAGAGCGCAAGCAAGCCAAATGTTTTAAAGTCAGAACGCTTCACACGCTCCAATATCATGAGAACATGCAGGTCACAATTCATTATAAAATGAATGGATAAAGTTTGACAGGAGAAAATAAACCCTAAAAATAATTGGATTAATTCCCTCTAAATTTATTTTTCTGTAATGCATATACCTATATATATATATATATATATATATATATATATATATATATATATATATATTTATATATATATATATATGTATATATTTATATTTATATATATATATATATAATTTGTATAAGAAAATGTACTTAAATTGTGAAATATCCTTGCTTTACACCGATTTTAATGATAATTTATTTTGTTTAATTGCGATGGAAATAATGTCACAATGTACACTACTGTTCAAAAGTGACGGTAAAGACATTTCTGTGACAAACAAAACTTGTATTTTTAAAATATATTCCATAGAAAACCGTTATTTAAAAATTTTTATTTTACAATATTGCTGTTTTTTTCAAGTAAATTTAGTCTTATAGCACAAGATATTTCTTTACAAAAATATTTCCAACCTCAAACTTTTGGATGGACTTGTAAAATATGCAATGTCCTCAATTAGCTTCTTTTTTTTCTTGAAGAAAAATGTTTTTTTTTTTTATGATTTTAGAGTGAAATATTATATAATATATAATATGTCCGGTATTTTGAGATTTACCTAAGGAGGATGCCACATCAGACAGACGGACACACACAAACACTTGGCTGTGGGGAGATAACATCGGTTTCACACCCAAACAATCGCTAATTGGAAAAGCTGGAAGTGAAACACAAGGCCTTGACCTCTCCAACCTCTTCCTCTCCTCTCACCAATAGCTCAAACGCCTCCGACATTCCTAATTAGATCGAAAACTCTCCTCCTAATGCCCATCGATTCTTTTATTTTTCGCTCTATCTCATCTCTGAGTCTCTCCTTCCTTTTGTCTTGTCCTGCTGTTGTGCTTTGTTTTTATTGCCTATATTTAACACTCCCACACTCTTGTTCTTGATGGTTTTCAAGTCACCAGCCTTTATTTTGATATGAGAGTTCGTGAAGTAGATCAATAACAATATGTATTAAAGTAGCATTTGCTTTCTAGTGATCAGATGCTCAATTTTCACCTGCTAGATGATAAAACGGGATCCGAGTCATATCTAGAGACTTGGTCACAGGACTCGTTGGCATGGATAGTGCAAGTAGATGTTATTAGGTTGTAAAATTTCAAGCCCAGAAATACTTAAAGGGATAGTTCACTTTAAAATGAAAATTCTGTCATCATTTACTCACCCTCATGTTGTTTCAAACCTGTATGCATTTCTTTCTTCTGCTGAACACAAAGGAAGATATTTTGAAGAATGTTAATAACCAAACAGTTAACTGGAGCCATTGGGTCTCATTCATGAAACACGAGCAGAACGAGTTTTTGTGTAAATCGTGTGTAAAGTGATTCTGGCTTAAATTTTTGGATTCATTAAAATGTTCGTATTTTCCAAATGTTAGTTGGTACGCAAGAAATCTACACCTGCTCCCAGCCACGCGTAAATGGTGCACTTAACATCCGAACGTTTTGCTCATTAATAAGGCTGCATTTTAATTCACCTTAATCGGGTACATATTTAAACAGCATTTTGAAAAAAATATTTTATATAGTAATTACATACGGTTTTTCTTTTTACTTCTATTATGAGAGCCAGTAATTTATGGAGGCTTGTTTCCGCTACTGAATAAAAAAATTATAATAATTGCGACTTTTTATCACACAATTGCGTGTTATAAAGTCAGAAATGCAAGATATAAAGTCAGAATTGCAATTTATCAGGCTAATTCTAACTTTTTTCCCCTCAGAATAGTTTAAATCTCGCAATTCTGACTTTATATCATGCATTTCTGACTTTATATCATGCAACTGCGACTTTATATCATGCAATTCTGACTTTATATCTCACAAGTCTAAGTTTATATCTCGTAATTGCGACTTTATATCACGCAATTCTGACTTTATATCTCGCAATTGCAACTTTATATCACGCAATTCTGACTTCATATCTCGCAATTCTGATTTTACATCTCGCAATTGCAGATATAAAGTCAGAATTGCGAGATATAAAGTCAGAATTGCATGATATAAAGTCGCAATTGCAGTAAACTCACAATTGTGAGAAAAAAAGTCAGAATTGTCAGAACTGCGTGATATAAAGTCGCAATTGCGAGTAAACTCACAATTGTGAGAAAAAAAGTCAGAATTGAGAGATAAAAAGTCGCAATTGCCTTTTTTATTTTTCATTCTATGGCAGAAACAAGCTTTCATAAGTAATAGCTGATCTTGTGATCAATGGTGGTCCTTCTCCAGTTTGAATACGATTTTTCCGAAGTGAACTAATTTGTTTTTTGCTGTCAAGCTTAATGTCGAACCATTTTCTTCTCACTTCTGGGATTGTTCGATTAACAGATGAAACTCCATTAACTGCATCTGTAATATGCTGCAAAGCTTCCTTTTTTTAGGACCTGATAAGCCACTATGTACGATTGAAATTAAAAGTGCCATTTGAATGAACTTCTGATAATAAAACTTCAATTTCTGCATCCGAGAAATATTTCTTTTTCATTCGCATGTTATATGCCTATACCTATAGATGTCAGTTCGGATATAATGGGCAGGATTTATGGTAAGTGAGAATGAACGTGCACGCGCATCCCATTTACGACTGGTTGGAATTCATTACACACATTTCACAATCACATCTGACGTTTACGAAGTATTTGTGAATCAGCAGATTTTCGGGAAGGTCTCTTTACGTGCAAATCACTACTCGTATATTTACAAATGTTTCATGAATGAGACCCATTGACTTCCATGAGGTCTTTCAAAGGGAACTATCCTTTAAGTATTTCTGGGTTTGAAATTTGACTTCCATGGAAGTCAATGTGTTCAGCAGAAGAAAGAAATGCATACAGGTTTGAAACAACTTGAGGGTGAGTAATTGATGACAGAATTTTCATTTTAAAGTGAACTATCCCTTTAACTTAATCTTTCTTGGAAACAGAAACCGCGTCATTCAAGGTTTACTGACCTCTGGATTAGTTTTATCTGTTTATGACTTTACACACATATGTACACGCGTCACAGTCCCATCTGTAATCTGTAATCTGTTTTATTTATTTTTTGGTAATTAGTAATTAGTCAGTTTAGTCAGCATGATTAAGTGTACACATATTTGTATGTACAAATAGTACAAATATGTATGTATGTTTGGACATACCTCTTAATTATTGAATTGAGGTGTTTCAATTAGACCCATTGTCACATAAATCAATCAAATACAATCAAACACCTACACTGTAAAAAAAAATATTTTCAAGATTTGTTTTCACAACATTTTTTATTGTGTCAAATCAACTTAAATAATTTATTTAGTTGAGATAACTTGTTATTTTGAGTTTCTGATGATTAAATCAATCTCCTTCATTGTATTAACTCACTTTTTCCAGTTCAATCAACTTAATTTTAAGGCAACCAGGTTACCTAATTTTTTAAGTTAAACCAACAATATTTTTTTACAGTGTAACCATGCAGTCTGCAATTTACAAATATTTGTGGGAATTCTGGGGGAAGGGTTGTTCTGAAGAGCTCAGTGAATTCAAGCGTGCTACTGTAATAGGATGCTACCTTAGCAGTAAGTCAACTCAAAATGAAATTGAGTCACAAATGAAATTCACAAATTCCATCCCTGCAAGATATGCCACAGCCAACTGTGAGTGCTAGTATATGAATGTGGAAGTATATAGGAACAGCAGAAACTCAGCCACGAAACAGAAGACCACGCAAAGTTACAGAGCGGTGTAAAAGTCTCCAACGCTCTGCGGATTCCATAGCTAAAGAGCTAAAGAGTCAGCTAAAGAGTTCCAAACTTTCACTGGCATTGTTATCGGCACAAAAACTGTGCGCCGGGAGCTTCATTGAATGGGTTGGTTTGGTTTGGCAGATGCCAGGAGAGCATTACCTGCCTGAATTATTTTGGGCCAACTGATGTTTGGACTGGTGGAGGTGGGATAATGGTACGGGGCTGTTTTTTACAGGTTGGGCTAGACCCCATACTGTAATTCCAGTGAAGGGAATTCTTAATGTTTCCACATACACTCACCGGCCACTTTATTAGGTACCCCATGCTAGTAACGGGTTGGACCCCTTTTGCCTTCAGAACTGCCTCAATTCTTCGTGGCATAGATTCAACAAGGTGCTGGAAGCATTCCTCAGGGAGTTTGGTCCATATTGACATGATGGCATCACACAGTTGCCGCAGATTTGTCGGCTGCACATCCATGATGCGAATCTCCCGTTCCACCACATCCCAAAGATGCTCTATTGGATTGAAATCTGGTGACTGTGGAGGCCATTTGAGTACAGCGAACTCATTGTCATGTTCAAGAAACCAGTCTGAGATGATTCCAGCTTTATGACATGGCGCATTATCCTGCTGAAAGTAGCCATCAGAAGTTGGGTACATTGTGGTCATAAAGGGATGGACATGGTCAGCAACAATACTCAGGTAGGCTGTGGCGTTGCAACGATGCTCAATTGGTACCAAGGGGCCCAAAGAGTGCCAAGAAAATATTCCCCACACCATGACACCACCACCACCAGCCTGAACCGTTGATACAAGGCAGGATGGATCCATGCTTTCATGTTGTAGACGCCAAATTCTGACCCTACCATCCGAATGTCACAGCAGAAATCGAGACTCATCAGACCAGGCAACGTTTTTCCAATCTTCTATTGTCCAATTTCGATGAGCTTGTGCAAATTGTAGCCTCAGTTTCCTGTTCTTAGCTGAAAGGAGTGGCACCCGGTGTGGTCTTCTGCTGCTGTAGCCCATCTGCCTCAAAGTTCGACATACTGTGCGTTCAGAGATGCTCTTCTGCCCACCTTGGTTGTAACGGGTGGTTATTTGGGTCACTGTTGCCCTTCTATCAGCTCGAACCAGTCTGGCCATTCTCCTCTGACCTCTGGCATCAACAAGGCATTTCCGCCCACAGAACTGCCGCTCACTGGATGTTTTTTCTTTTTCGGACCATTCTCTGTAAACCCTAGAGATGGTTGTGTGTGAAAATCCCAGTAGATTAGCAGTTTCTGAAATACTCAGACCAGCCCTTCTGGCACCAACAATCATGCCACGTTCAAAGTCACTCAAATCACCTTTCTTCCCCATACTGATGCTCGGTTTGAACTGCAGGAGATTGTCTTGACCATGTCTACATGCCTAAATGCACTGAGTTGCCGCCATGTGATTGGCTGCTTAGAAATTAAGTGTTAACGAGCAGTTGGACAGGTGTACCTAATAAAGTGGCCGGTGAGTGTATACCAATACATTGTGGACAGTGCTGTGCTTCATACTAGGGATCCTGTGCCAGAATCCGAATACCTTATTTATAAAGGCATGGATAATGGCTTCAAAAATAACATCTAATTCTACTTAATAATAGAAAAAAACATTCGCCTGACACTGTTTGCTGGATAGCATAGCTCGATATTATATATAAAACATATACATATTATACATTAAACTCTTTTATTATGGATAAATCGCTACACTATAATGAGTGTTTGAAGTGAATGAGTATAAAATCTACAAATGAAATGAGCGCTTATCAAATAGCTGCGTTGCAGTCTCTGTGCATTTCTCAGAAATCAGAGCTTGGCAAGAGTAATATCAACTAAACACATCATACACATTTTCTACTATTTGATATGTCTGTTTAAATTATTCGTATTTTGTACTATATGATACACGAATGAAATGAGCACAGCATGATCTCTAATCAAATAGCCACATTGCTATCTCTGCGCGTCTGTCAAGAGTAATAAACTAAAGCTGGGCACACATTACAAGATATTCAAGGCAATTTTGGACTGATTTCTCCCCTTCTGTCAATCCAAGTCCCTATGATCATCATGATGGTTCTACAGATTATTTTATCATATTTTTCTGTGGTGTGAGGTGTGTTAAAGGGATAGTTCACTTTGAAATTAATTTTTGATATGTTTTAGCTTACCTCAAGTGCATCCAAGATGTAGGTGTCTTTGTTTCCGCAGTATTTTCAATTTTTTATGTTTTTAGGTCAAACCGTTCGTGTTTATCAGTCATATAATGGAGGTCTATGGGGTCCACCTTAAAGAGCATTCACAGAGAAGTACAAATTAAACCTGATTCAATGACTCGTAAATGTAAGTACACATTGATGGCCTAAGACACGAAACGAGTGGTTTGTGTGAGAAAACGAACAGTATTTATATCGCTTTTACCTCTTGTAACCACAGCCACGTCCAAGTGATCTGAGGCCGCGGGCGCTTTCTGGCTGTTACAAGAGGTATAAATGACATAAATAATGTTCGTTTTCCACACAAACCGCTCGTTTCTGTGTCTTAGGCCATCAATGTGTACTAACATTTACGAGTCATTAAATCATGTTTAATTTGGACTTCTCTGTGCATGCTTTTTGAGGTGGACCCCATAGACCTCTATTATATGACTGATAGACCTGACGGTTTGACCTAAAAAGATCGAAATTGAAAATACTGTGGAAACAAAGACACCTACGTCTTGGATGCACTTGAGGCAAGCTAAAACATATCAAAAATTAATTTCAAAGTGAACTACCCCTTTAAGAGTGACAGAATCTGGTTCGGAAGAATGTGTTCAGCAGCGGCTTTTCCATAACATCATTGTAAAGTGAGACATTAAAGATTATTAAAAAGTCATTACTTTTACAAATAATTGTAAGAAATTATTCCTATTAATATATATTTTTAAATTCCTAGTAATCTATTTGACTGCATTTACATTGCACATATTGGTTTTGACTTTCCATATTTTTATCTGCACATTAGTATCACTGTCAATTGTAATTTCGAGTGCGAATCCTGCTTTTACATGAAAATGTCACTTTTAAAACGTTGCACTGTGTTATTGGCCTTTCCCCTATTTTATCAGCATGAAAAACAATACTTTCATTCAATGGTTTATAGCTTGGAACGGGAAAAGAGCACTCACTTTACAATCTCTAAAAAGCTGTCACTCATCTCAGTTCGTGATCTTACAACCTATAAGATAAAAGACTTTGGCTGCATCTGTGTGCGTTTGTAGTTTTCTTGGAGATTCCTGCTTTTACAGCTTGACTCTAGGCATTCAAATTCCACAGGTCTGCCTTGTGTGTATCCACACTAAACAACCTCTGCTGAAAGTGCCATTCTGCCCACCAGTGTTCTGCTCACAGTAAATGCAACACTTGTGTGTCTGAATGCTTCTTTTATAAGTCATCGACATTACAATCAACTTTTCCCCCTTTTTCTGAAAGTGTTGCCGTGCTGTTTAGGTGTTCAAGTTGGTTGATTAATACTTTGCATTAGGGGTTTGTTGAACTGAGTAACAGCAATGCTTCCAAGAGGCATCTTTAAGATGGTTTTCAAGATATAAGCTAGTAATCAAATTAGCTCCTAATATTCACCTTCTAATTGCAATGATTGTTTTAATAATTTAACTGGCGGACTGAAAGGGGTTTCCAAGGACACTGCTGGGTTTTTCCCAGCTGTAGACAGACGCTCTGACCTGTTGGTCCCAGAGGAAGAACTGTCATCAGACATCCATGGCTCCTCAGGCTGAGATGCTGCTTTGTAATTAGCCACTCTGAGGTTTGCTGTAATTATTGACTTAGACTCGTATCTTAACCCATTTCCTCTTCCTGTGGATGTTCCCTCTTCCGTCCCATCTCTTTGTTTCGTATTGTATTTGTAAATGTATGTTCAGAATGCTGTACTGTACTATTTTTGCAAAAGTAATGTGCGAAAATGCAAATTAAACTTGTGTACACTAGCATCATTACTCAAGTCATCTGTGTCATGTGATGCTTCAAAAATCCCTATTCATCGATAGAACAGCATTTATTTGAAATGAAAATCTTCTGTTGCATTTATAAATGACCTTACTGTCACTTTTGATCGATTTAATGCATACTTGCTGAAAATCAAAATCTCATTGACCTGAAACTTTGAACACTGGTGTACACCACTTTTGGCTGCGTAGCTCACAGAGGAGACAAATTAGTAGACATGACCTCAGGCCAAGTGACCTCTGACCCTTTCTATGCTGTTTCCTATGTAGATCAGTCGTGGCAAAGAGTTTAACATCTGGAGTTCACATGCTTCGCTGTTTGAATGCAGCAGCTTCTTGTGGATCGTACTTCCTGCCTTATAGCAACCAGCTCTTACCCCACACACGGAGTCTGTTAACCCTTTGACACAAGATGCCGCCTTCTGTTAGCACTCTGTATTTGGGGATGTCACCTTAAGTATCCTGTGCAAAGTGTATAAAAAGACAGTTATTAATAGTAAACATTAACACACCATGTTCATTCATTGCCAATAGCGTTTGTTTATGTAAATGTTGGTATTTTTTATGTTTATTTATTTGGTTTATAATTATTTCTAAAACTATATTAAAGGGTTCATGACATGATCAAATTTGCCCTGATCTTTTGACACGTAAGAAGTCTTCGTACATAAAGGGGTCATATAATGGCATTTTTGTACAAGTTAATATGAATCTATAGGGTCTAAATTAAAACTTTGTTATACCTGAAAGATACTTATTAAAAATTCTCATTAGTATCGTAAGAAAACACGCCGTTTCAGTGCATGTGCCTTGAAATCATAATGAGCTTCGCTCACTCCGCCCCTCCATTCTGTGGGGCGTTTTAACAGATTTACTGTTAGCAGAGAGATAGCTCTCGGTTGCTTTTATTTCAGAAAATAGTACCGTTCATCAAAACGAACAAATGTCCTGATAGTTTGGTGTGTGTCCTTGCTGTTCAAGGAGTGAGGAAGGTTCTGTGGCATGTGAGCCCGTTCTCATCCTTTAGCGTCACATAAAGCGCTTTATGACAAAACGGCGCTATACTACGCACATGGTACCCTTTATCGTTTATATAACACGCGAACTCAAGGCGTCATAAATCCTTTAGCGTAATATGAACTACCCTACCCTACCCCACACCTAAACCTAACCATCACAGCGCGTGTTATATAAACGATAAAGGGTACCATGCGTGTAGTATAACGCCGTTTTGTCATATAACGTTCTATATGACGCTAAAGGATGAGAACGCGTTGGGCATGTAGTAGGGTTGTGCCGATAGACGATCAGTATCGTGTATCGACGATTGTCTGAGATATCGCCGATGGCAGATGCCTTTGACGATATCAAAACGATAATTAGCTCGTTTTACCATTAATGTATTAAATTATTTGGCCTGCCGCCTATTATTATTATTATAAAGCTAGTATTGTTATTAAATTAATATAAGGAACTACAATTAATTTGCCTTGCCTAAATTCATAACGTGAATGAACATAATTCATCACCACGTGTTATAACACTTGCGACAACACCGCACGCGCTTATGAGGAGAATGTTTTTAAAACAGACTAAAAAACTACATCCCACATCAAAATTTAATTGCAAGGTGATCCATTCACAAATTATCAAGAGTGCTTGTTTTAACAGACACATCATTCTTATATAGATCCAAGATGAAAACGGCATCGTTGTTCGTCAGTATTTTGTTTCCATATCACATTAAAAAACGTTTAATGACACTAACACTAAAAACAATACAATTACTAAATATTAATAATAATAATAATACTATCACTAAAACTAAAATAGTAGCATATTAAAGCTACCGTTATCATCGTCGTCTCTGAAAGAACGTGGCGTTGATGCAGATGCCGAAAGCAGTCCGTTTTTACTTTCACTTTCAGGGAATGAGCGCGTTTACATGCACGTTCTTAATGCCTAATGCCTACTGACAATGCATGTGGTCATGTAAACGCATCAACCCGTTTTCCTTTATCAGAGTCAAGTCATAAGTAGCCTATATAATCCGATCGACTCAGCTAGATGTTTGCATATGTTTGCCCCTTGCTCTGATTTCTCCCGGCATAAAAACACATTAACCCGCGTACTTCGTGCTTACTAAGTGCGCAGGTGAAGTGCATCTAAACAGACAGAGCACTGGTAGGAGGACATATATCGCAAACTCCGAATCTTTCTGACCCAATAAATTATTTAAACGCGTTTTCATCTCGTGCAGAAAGTGAAAATGCTGCATGTGGCATGAGGATAGGCTATGTGTCCGTAAATTTCCCGTTGACATGATGATTAGGATGAAAAAAATGATTAGGATCGTTTTTTTTTTACCTCACTATACCAGGAAATAACCTGATCCTATTAATAAACACTCCACCTTTGCTAGAAAAATAGAAAAAAAGATACTTGTATATAAAACGAAGTAATAAAACAAGCAAATTAATGAGTAACTAATCAAGTTAATAATCAAATAAGTAAGCCCCGCCCCTTCACGATAATATCGTGTATCGCCGATCTCACAGGCTGACGATAGGACGATATGGAAATGGAGCATATCGCCCAACACTAGCATGTAGAAGGTTGTTCCAGGGTAGAGGATCTGGCAGACATCAGGCCTGGCTGTGTCTCGCTGTACTGGACCTCAAGGTCACCCTGTGAATGCTCTCACAAAACCAGTTTCACCCCAGAAGTGTGATGGTGACTTTAAGGCAATGCAATTAGCACCAAGTGCACATCATCTCTATAAGGCTAGATGATTTTCATTTTCACAGCCCCTTCTCTTGACCACACACTCCTGGGATGTCGATTCGTTCTGTTTTCTAGTTCTCTATGCTATGAAATGCATTGAAACCCTTTTTTTTTAAAAAAAACACACTTGTCCTTCCCTTGTTTTATTTCATCCAAATAGATGATGCCCATTCAATTGATTAATAGGTATTTTGAAGCATTTTAGAGCATTCATTAGGGCTGGGTGAAAATACCAAAAAATAATTTTCACGATATGTCAAATCTTTATTTCTTTCAAGTTTAAAGGCAGATCTTTGCTCCAGAGGGAAGGAACTTGACAGTTATTATGGTTTTATCATCAGACTTCTCTTTATCATCAGAACATGACAAACACTTGCCAAACAGGTGAACATTTCACATCAGATCAGTATTTGTTATGAAAAACAGTAGCAAAAAGACATTTAGTGCAGTACAAATGCATAAGAACGGCAAAAACAAACAATTCTGTAATTATATTACATTTACTGTCTGTCTACATTAAAAATATATTACAATTTGATATTCATCTTGCATTTGCAGTTTGTTTCCATTGTTAGTTTGTGTTACTACAGTAAATTCATGGGAAATGTTTGTGATTTGTGGGTTGAAAAGCCTTCTAACTGTATCATTGTGGCACAATGTTTCTCTTGTTTTCCGCGAGATGTGAGAACGTCAGTGTTTTTTAATTTGGATTTAAGCTGGTTTAAATCATGAGGACTATGATTTGTTCATATGGGAAAACTCAAATGCTTTTCACTTCATCTGACAGCGCTGTTTAGTGGTTGTGTGATTGAGAAGGACAGCGAGTAAATGCATTTCCCCCTGAGCTCCCGCTACATTGTCTTTTTTGAGCCAAGCTGATGAATGATCTGTGTTGCGTGTTTCAAATGAGTAGCTCTGTTTCGTTACACTTTTTGGTGCATTTGCCATTTAAAGGGTTCATGAACTGGCTTTTTAAATTTTATTATATTGTTGTCTGAGGTGAACTTATGACGTTTGCTTGGTTTTTGCATTCAAAAACCTCAAAATAAAGTTTTGAGACCAGCTCAGAAACGCTCTGTTTTTATTGGCGTCTCGCACTGAAGACTTGGAAGTAAACTCCCACTGCTGTGAGTGGATAACAGTTTTGCATATTATAATGAGTTTCAACTCACCTTGTCGGTGTACGTGGGGAAATTGTTTTGAAAACGTCCAATGTTGTAAAATGGCAACCGGAATGATTCTCCCATATGTTTGACCCAGAGTCCGTGTGTTGCACAACTCCTGTCAGATCCAATATAGACGACACAGCACCGTACTTTACTCTTAATCAGTCTGCAAATCCAGTCTTGTTTACAAAACAATCCTCAGTGGAATGAAGTGAACAGACGGTTTTACCTCATCAGCTGGAACGTCATTAAAAAAAGTTTTGCATTCCTATTAGATTCCAGAGGAAGCTTATGCAGCGACTGTCTTCTTCCACAACCAGGCACTGCACAATATTTATTGGTTTGTAGCTGGATCCAGATTGTCATCGCGAGGTAGGCATCTATGTTATTTAGCTATCGCGTGTAATGCGCGAATCGGTGGGCGGGGCTGAATGGCCGTGTTGAAGTAGGCGTTGATCTTCTTCTGCAGGGGTGGTGTTTTATCCTCTTTGACGTACATAGTTCCCCACTTTAAAAAAAACTATTTGTCTGCTGAGGCTGGTGTCAATAAAAGCTTTTATTGGACTAACAAGGACGTTTTCAGTTCTGAAACTTACAGGATATTCTTATAATATGATGACCTCTTACTGTGCGTTCACACCGGGTGCAAATAGCGCGTCAAATTCGCCCCTCACGCACCTAGTTTGACGCTTGACCACTTTGTGTTAATTCGCGTGTCAAGAATGAAACTAACGCGCATAAAAACTAAACTTTGAAGCGAAATTTACACGCGTCAGAATCGAAATCCGTTGGCGGCCATTGTTTTTATGTCGACCGAGCATTCATTCGAGAGAGTCACCGCTCTGTATTTACTCTGGAGAGCAGAACAGTGGCGTGGGGATCTTCGTCGCTGTATATTTGTGTCCTCCGGACCCTTCTGAGGTGAACCGTTTGGCGAGTTTCACCATTTGCTCGCTCCAGGAGCTGTGCTGGATGACGGCCGCTGTCAGCGGTACTTCTGCCCGTCCCGCGCCCAGTTTGATGACGTGTTGTCCCGCATCGGACCGAGGATCAGCCCTCGCCCTCATCCACCTAATCTAGCTGTCATTTATTTTTGTTTTGATGATAAATAGAGCCAGCTTCTAAAAGTTATTAACCTGTCCTGTTATATTTTTTTTTCTCTCTACGTCCAGACACGAACTTGTGCAGATATGTTGATTGTCTTTACATCATAATACTATGTCATATATTCTAGATATGGAATGAATAACATTCAATACAAAATGAACATGTCTCTTATATAGAAATAATGGTTTAAGTGATAAAATATTTGCTTTGTTGTGCATAATCCCACCAATGCATTTAGTCATTACAAAATAATTTATTGAAGCATCCAGACACTTCACCACGTGAGCAAGCAGATAGGCTCCTGATTGGTTAACGCGGCGCGAATTCACGCCAAAGTTCAGATTTTTCAACTCGGGCGGCAGGCGCGAATTTGCTTCAAACGCGTGAATGCACAAATGGCACTAACTAAATCATTCGCGCGTACCACGCTGACGCGCCAGACGCTCAATTCACGCGAACTTGACGCGCTAATGAGGCGTATTCGCGCCACAGGATTTTTTTACGCACGTAATGCATCTTTGCATTGACTAAACATTGAAATCATTCGCGCCTGACGCGCTATCAGTGTCCGGTGTGAACGCACCATTAGATGTCAAAACCTCAAGGAAAATTTGATTTCTCAGTTCATCACCCCTTTAATGTTTCTCAGAAATAGCAGCACAGAAATAGCAGCGCTTATTAATTAAGCAATTTGGTACTGGTGCCTGTGATGGTCTGCAACAAGTGTATTGCAGTATTATTTGCATAGTGTATAAAGAGTATACCGAAGATTTAGCAAACTTTTGTTATAATTTTAAAGACGAAAATTATATTGCAATAATTATTGTTAGCATTTTATCGCCCAGCCCTAGCATGCGTAAATTAATGTAAATAAAATCTTTAATCTTCTTTGTACTCTAATTACTTTAAGTTTTTATGCACTTTAGAGATAAAAGATAATTACAAACAATCTATTTTTAAAGACAAAAAAATAAGGCTTCACATGCACACTTGCTCTATTTCTCTGACTGCTTTTGGGACTTATGAAGACATTTCTGTTTTTTTTTTGTTTTTCAAGTACATTCTGAAAATTTCTCAGGAAGCGAATGTGTCAGTACGCTGAAAGGATTTTGACACTGGGACAGCCCTAGAAATGGTTGACTGCCTGGGCCGTGCATTTGCGAACAAGGGAGCTGATTGAGACGCTGCATCCCTATTCACATATATCTGCTGTGCCGTAAAAATATTTTTCACTGTCGATTGGAAAGTACATACTTGTAACTAAGTACATAGGAAGAGAATTTGGCAGTATTTGGAATGTCATAAAAATGCATCTTGCATGAATCCATACTTAAGAAAAAAATACCCAAAATTGTTAATCACTGTTTCTGAACTCCCTGAAACGCCTCAATTGTGTTCTTGAGGTTTCTTCCGGGAACAAACACATCAAAATATCCCTCATAATTCCCGCCTATGACCTATGCAAAATAAAGAGTGCGAGGCCTGGTTGAGTTGCATTAGTAGAGTGCATTGATATTGTCTTTTTGTATAGTGAATTAGGATGCAGTGCAGATGTGCAGCAGATACCGGTGTCTTCAAAGAAGCCATGAACTAGGATGAAGTGTTTGCCGGCCATTAGACCCTCGGAAAGTGAAAAGTGATGAGCAAGCATGTGTGACATACCACACAAAACCTCTTCCCCATAAACTATGGCGCTATGTAAGCATCTCGCCCTGTTTTTGATAGGACGCTGAGTCTGGGCCACAGAGGGGTCCTGTAGTTTGGTTTCCTTTGGAAGTATTTCTGCGGGGAGGGGGAGGTGCGGAAATTCCTGTCTTGCATAAAAGCAATGTCGCCGAGTACACATACGCACACTCACTAATCCCATAAACACAAACCGGCCCCCATAGGATAAGACCGAACCCGCTGTGACATTCCTCCAGCATTTTCAGGCACGCATGCAATGAGTTTAACTGATTTGAAATTGAAATCATGGGATGTAATAATGGGAAAAGGAATTGGAGTCAGTAGAGCGAGGAAAAACAAAACAGTAACTTGATGTTTTTTTGTCAGCTTGTCTCAGACTGTACTCATTTGTAATGCAGTGCAAGGACAATGGAAGTGAAGGGAGATGGATGCATTGCTCAAACCATCATCTGTCTGAATGCCTCCTTCCCTCTGGCTCGGAAACCAATGCAGTCATACCAGGAAGAATGTTAAAAACACCTTCTCCACAGCCAACTCACAGTCTGATGTGTGTGAATGATGAATAACTCTTGCTGCTCAAGAGAGTTTGAGCTTCGAAAATCACAACTGGGATCCTTGTGACCTTATGTTATGATTTAAATTCAGCATGAAACCAGCACCAACCTTGTTTACATTCTTTATTCATATTCTGATTGGTCCTGGTCTGATTGTGAATGTTATTCTAAAAAATTGGTCTAGGGTATATTTGGAAATAATTTACGCTCTTGCTAGTTTCATTAAATTGCGATTCAATTTCACTAAAAAATACAACATAGATGGCAACTAACACTGTTGAATTTAACATGATATTTTGAAGTAGAAAGACTGAAATAGTCTGTTTGGTTTACAGCTTGGATAAATCATTCTCTCACAGTCTGTACATTATTCTAAGATAAAATGTGTTTTGTTAGCTTTAATCAATCTGTAATAACTTGTGAACAGCTTTATTTTTCAGGTTATGTCATCTAGGCCCTACATGTTTAACTTAATGCTAGTTAATAAGCAATAATAGCAAAATAGTGTTTCAATGATGAGAGTAATCCTCCACAATATACTGTGTATTTAAATTAACACTTTCATTAAATATTCTGTTTTTATTTATGCAAATTAAAGCAATCACCTTTTGCAATAGAGTGCTGCGCTCATGACTTATTTTTGTAGGCCAAACCATAAATTAGTGTCACACTGGTTCCTTCAAAAGGTTTTCCTTTTAGGAAATATTGCAAAAAAATTAAGTCTTCACAGTTCTTTGTTCACAATATTCTTCACAAATTAACTCTAGTAAATTTTTGAAGCCTAAATACAGTCAAAATACTGTATAACTGAATTAGACCACGGTTGCATGACTTAGGCCGTGTGTCCACCAAAGTGTTTTTCCACGCGCCTGGCGTATGTTTTCAATGGGAGCGCCACGTTTTTAAACGCCATGAGCGTAACGAGGCGCTGAGCATTTTTTTTCACGCTGAAGCACCGAGTGCCCGCGTTTTTTACTGGTCGCCGAGAGTTGAAAAATTTTCAACTTTGGATAAAATGCAGCGCTCATCACTGTCACTTTTTACCCTGCCGTCCAATCACAGTGGAAGAGGGGCGGGACTGAAACCACACTGATCAACTGTCACAACATTCAAACTGTGCTGTGGATATTCTGTATCATAGCAACGAAACGTCTCAACAGAAAAAACACTGTGCTGCCAAAACGCTCTCAAGCGCCCAAAGCACGGCGTCTTCAGCAGAGCGTCTAGTGTTTTCAGCTGGCTAAAAACGCTTTGGTGGACACACTGCCTTAGGGCCTGCTCACATATCGTGTCTTTTGCACGCTCATAATGGAAGCGGCGCGGTCGCGGTGCGACGCGTTCGTTTTTTCCAAGCATCGAGATAAAAACATCACAACTTTTCAGAATGCCGCAAGCGCACCATAAGCGCACAGTAGGTGACGTGACAAGAACCAACCGCAGCGCAACCGCCCTAGTGCTTTTGAAAAAGGAGAATGTGATGCGGCCAGCGTTTCTACGCGTTTTTAGGCACAACTTCAGTCTTTACCTAAAATCATTTCCCCTGTAAGCCGAGATGGTCCTCATCTGCATAACACGAAATCCAGGGTGAGGAGTTGGATCCAGATATACCTAATCCTACCCATCTCCGCCCCCTGATCCCTAATCCTACCCATCTCCGCCCCCTGATCCCTAACCTCACCCCTAATCCTATCCATCTCCACCCCTGATTCCTGAACCCCACCCCTAATCCTACCCATCTCCATCCCCTGATCCCTAACCTCACCCCTAATCCTACCCATCTCTGCCCCCTGATCCCTAACCTCACCCCTAATCCTACCCATCTCCACCCCTGATCCCTAACCCCACCCCTAATCCTTCCCATCTCCGCCCCCTGATCCCTAACCTCACCCCTAATCCTACCCATCTCCGCCCCCTGATCCCTAACCCCACCCCTAATCCTACCCATCTCCACCCCCTGATCCCTAACCTCACCCATCTCCAACCCTGATCCCTAACCCCACCCCTAATCCTACCCATCTCCGCCACCTGATCCCTGACCTCACCCCTCATCCCACCCATTTCCACCCTTAGATATGGATCCAACTCCGCCCCCTGGATCTCGTGTACTGCAGTGAGGTTCTACTGTGAAAGCCTGAGTTCGAAAAGTTTGCAAGTGCGTGATTACAAACACAACAAGACTATTAAAGCAAACTAGTGAATAGATGAGTTTACCTGTTCAGCGTGATGTTTAAAATGTCTCCAACAACCTCTGTAGTTCCATTTAGCCACTTGTTAGCATCCGTTTTTTTAAAGACAAGTAAAAGCTTTAAAAAAACATCTTTAAACTGCTTTACTGATGTATTTAATTTTGTAGAATAAAACTTGTGTTAGCTTGTGTTAACCACAGACCTTAGCCTATTTCAATTATTTTGATCCAGGACAATGCAAGTGCTAGTGCTAAAATCCGAACTTCGAAATATAAAATACGTCATCAATGCAGCATTCCATAAACTTCAAATATATGAGCTATATACACTCACTGGCCACTTTATTAGGTACCCCATGCTAGTAACGGGTTGGACCCCTTTTGCCTTCAGAACTGCCTCAATTCTTCGTGGCATAGATTCAACAAGGTGCTGGAAGCATTCCTCAGGGAGTTTGGTCCATATTGACATGATGGCATCACACAGTTGCTGCAGATTTGTCGGCTGCACATCCATGATGCGAATCTCCCGTTCCACCACATCCCAAAGATGCTCTATTGGATTGAGATCTGGTGACTGTGGAGGCCATTTGAGTACAGCGAACTCATTGTCATGTTCAAGAAACCAGTCTGAGATGATTCCAGCTTTATGACATGGCACATTATCCTGCTGAAAGTAGCCATCAGAAGTTGGGTACATTGTGGTCATAAAGGGATGGACATGGTCAGCAACAATACTCAGGTAGGCTGTGGCGTTGCAACGATGCTCAATTGGTACCAAGGGGCCCAAAGAGTGCCAAGAAAATATTCCCCACACCATGACACCACCACCACCAGCCTGAACCGTTGATACAAGGCAGGATGGATCCATGCTTTCATGTTGTAGACGCCAAATTCTGACCCTACCATCCGAATGTCGCAGCAGAAATCGAGACTCATCAGACCAGGCAACGTTTTTCCAATCTTCTATTGTCCAATTTCGATGAGCTTGTGCAAATTGTAGCCTCAGTTTCCTGTTCTTAGCTGAAAGGAGTGGCACCCGGTGTGGTCTTCTGCTGCTGTAGCCCATCTGCCTCAAAGTTCGACGTACTGTGCGTTCAGAGATGCTCTTCTGCCCACCTTGGTTGTAACGGGTGGTTATTTGAGTCACTGTTGCCCTTCTATCAGCTCGAACCAGTCTGGCCATTCTCCTCTGACCTCTGGCATCAACAAGGCATTTCCGCCACAGAACTGCCGCTCACTGGATGTTTTTTCTTTCGGACCATTCTCTGTAAACCCTCAGAGATGGTTGTGCGTGAAAATCCCAGTAGATTAGCAGTTTCTGAAATACTCAGACCAGCCCTTCTGGCACCAACAATCATGCCACGTTCAAAGTCACTCAAATCACCTTTCTTCCCCATACTGATGCTCGGTTTGAACTGCAGGAGATTGTCTTGACCATGTCTACATGCCTAAATGCACTGAGTTGCCACCATGTGATTGGCTGCTTAGAAATTAAGTGTTAACGAGCAGTTGGACAGGTGTACCTAATAAAGTGGCTGGTGAGTGTATATATATAAGTATTCTATTCAGTTTGAAGGTCTTTAATTGTCTATTTTTCTTTTTAATTACAGAACTTACAGCCAGAAGAAGGCCACTCTGGAGAGAGATTACGCGCAGGTGAGACTATGGTCTTTGTGTTCGTTGATGATGATGTTTGAGGGATTTTGTGCATTGTTTCACCAAAGTGTTGATTATCAGCCCTATTGCATTTATTGATGTCATGCTACAACCATTGCAAACGCTCTTTTGGGATCCATCAAAACAATAGAAAGTCCATTGCTCACCCTGGTTTACTGCTAATTTAAATGCATTTATTGAAACGGATTTCAAACCACATATGAATGAGCTGAAAATGTGTTGAAATAACATTCGTTGATTAAAAAAAAAAGAATTTGCACTTTAACACTTGCTAAATATGATCAGATTCCAATCAGATATGCACAAAAATCAGATTTGGACTTGACCGCCTGAATATGAGGGTTTAGGCTTTAAAATGATTTCTGGCGTTTTGTTGGATGCTGAATTGTGACCAAGCATATTTTTGTGTCGGTTTAATTTTAGCTAGTTTATTCCACAAACTCCATGATATAGTGGAGGTATGCACACATGCATCATGTTGAAAGATGACAAAGGTCAAAGATTTGTTCCCAGATGATCAGCCCTTGAAATGATCACAGAGTTCAGCTCTTATTACTAGTTTTAAAGGTCATTTCATATTTCGCAAGAGCAGTTTTCACATTTAGAATGCATTTTGACATTAGACATGATTCTGGCAGATTTTATTGCCAAGATAATGATTTTGTTTTTTATTACACCTGTAATATCATAGTGCTTGTCAAAAAGATGTGTTCAAAGTATATTCCACTTAAAAGCTGAAGCATTTCCAGAATGTTTTATAGTTAAACGCAATATTCTTTTAAAGTAAACTAAAATAGAATCTTGAGGAAATGTGTCTGGTCTTGGTCAACCTCTAAATGTCCTGCTTTTTGAGTTTGCTGTATCTGTGTGCACAAGTGTTAAACTAGAATTCGTTCCAAGATAAAAGTAGATAGACGGGAGTTATTTTATGCAGCATTCATGGCATAAAGAGAACAGGGATGACATTTTTCGGATGGCACGCACACGCTACGTCAAAAGAGTTGAACGGATGCACACTGATCCTGAGATTATATGCCACAGATTATTAACCGCTGGATTAGGAGCTCATATTTTGTGTGCTCATGCACATGGTCTTGGTGGTCCAAAGTAATGTGTGTAAATGATCTTGGCTCTATTTCAGAGTATTTAGTGCACAACAGCACTTAATGAGACGGTATTATAGTGCACATGATGTGACAGCTGTGTCAACCTTTAAGATTTGGCTTTAATGTTTATACTGTGGTAAATGTATTTGCATGGCCGTCAAGTTCCAAATAAAAAGAACTGTACATTGCTGTTAAGCATTTAATACGCTGGATCATCTTGCACACATTATAATTCTACAGTATAAATGCAAATGGCACGTGGTCATAATGAAGAAGTGCAAACACACATGCACCAGATGTTTGACACTTGAGCGAGTATTTGGGCTTTATGACAGTTTGGTAGATTTCAGAACTGCACAGAAGTAGCTCATCTGCTTGTGAGTGTTCTAGAAGATAAGGTTCATAGGGACTTGAACTTTGACCCCAAACATCCAATAATGTTTGCATAACTTTCTTTGTGTGACTTGGCGGTTTTCATAATGGACTTTCATAACTGAGCTTTTCATGTAACATCAGTTGTTGTCTAGTTAATGATTTTGCAGGCAGGTTTTTTGTGGTCTTGTAAATATTTAACTTGTATTGTATCGTACGCCTCAATAGTTTCATCGTTTCTGTTTTCATGAATGACATTTCCCATAATCCACTGGGCGAATGACGAATCCTGAAAAATCATTGTAGGCTACATTTAAAGTAGTATGCCTAGACTATGTGCATTTTGGATATGAGCATCTCTTTTGAGCTTATATTGTGTATGGAAACCTATTACATACTCAATATGGATTTTCTTAACACCAGTGGGGCTATCGATTTACACAAAATCCCATTATTGATCCTCATTTAAATGGACGATCAATTAAATAATTCATTGTTAACCTTAATATTAATTAATACTTAATTAAATATTATCTGCTGCAGTGGCGTTCAGCTACCCAAAACACCAGCTTCTTCAAGCAAATCTTTTTTTTTTAAATAATAGGCTAATAGGATCGTTTGTGATTTTTCATCATTTGATAAAATGATCATAATTAGGGCCCTATAAAATCCGCCTGTTATTTTAGTCGTAAAAAGAGTGTGATGATTTAAAGTTTATGATTAAAATGTATTAAAAGAAAAAAAAATTAGGAATGACCTTAAATTTATTGAGGTAATATAGACATTTAAGTTACTCAGTAGCCTTTTCAGGACAAATACTGCATAATGCAACATAACACTGCATTCCGCGTAAACACTAGATTCCGCGTTAATTGGCCAAATCCATTCCGTGATCGTGGAAATCATAGGGCCTTACATAATGAACATGTAAGGCCTCATCGTAAGGCCTCATCGCAAGCCTCCATTGCTAATTCCAAAGCGTCATTTTAGAGCAAGCAACAGGCTTGAGACAAAGATATTAGACTGATGGAGAGAGAGACAGAGAGAGACTGATAGATTGGTTAATGGTTAAGCATGTGTGGATTACCTAAGCCTGTGCATTTTACAACAGTGTTCGGCACCAGCGCAACAATACAATGTCCATACTGAGGCAACGTTTACACAAAGCCGGGTATTTAGCAAAACAAATATTTTCCCCTTCTCCGTTTTCAAAAATAACTGTTCACAGTTCACACAGCTGCCTAAATACGCCGTCGAGCGCCATCATAACTATGCCAAACCTACTGGTGGCAGTGTAGGGGTTAAGGATAAAGCCATGCAAGCCAATCAGAATCCTCAGAATCGACAAGAGAGAACGCTTAAAACGCCGTTTCTCCCAGTTCACACGACAACAAATATCCGGCGTTTTCAAAAATCTCCACTTTGCCCGGAGTTTTTAGAAATAATCGTTTTCTGTGATAATTGAGTATTGAGTGTAATTGAGAGGGCAAAACGCAGAGAAATATCTGCTTTTCCCATCGTGTAAATGGGGCCTGAGAAATGTCATGTAGCTTTTCTGTTGCAAATTAATTTTTTTGATGACGCCACAGGAAAGCACTAACAACGTTTGTGTGCGATTGTATGTTTCCGTGTGTGTCTGTACTGTATGTGTGCATGCATTTAAATGGGAAATACATGCGTCCAGGGCTTGACATTAACACCCGCCAAATGGGGATGGATTTCAGCAGTGGCGTGTAACACAGTCACTCCTACTAGCCACTTTGGTGGGTTGAATTTTATATACATTTTTCAATTGTAGTCATTTAAAAAAGGCATATGAAATAATAAACTAAATAAATGCAATGAAGTGTTGTCAAAAAAAATATTTTTCGATGCATATCAATACTGAATTTTTTGAAACGCTTCCCATATTAATTTTCCACAAAACAGATGCAAGACATCAGCTGCTCTTTCTCGCTCTTTCATCTCTCCAGATAACGAGTTACACACAAACCCACATTCACTCACTCACTCACTCACTCGTTTAATTTGCTCCGGATGAATATTGTTGGTGTTACAGAGCTTGAATTTTGCCCTGGGATTGTGTGTTTTGTGCATAATTTTACTTAATACTGCAGATTTTGTGCTCGCACCCAAAGTGTGCGCACATAAAGCCACATTGGGTTAATTTTTGCTTCTTATTGCGCCTAAAAAGTCAAATACAGACAAAATAATGTCAAAATGCCAGTCTTGGCGAGTATTCTCTTAAATACTGTCCGTTATATTTTTTTTATAAACGTAATTAGTTTAGTAAGAAAACACATGTGTAATAGTATAATTGATCCATGTGTCAGGTCTTAAAGTGACAACAGCTTAATAGATATCTGCTAAATGGTTCTGATGTTGCCATGGTGATGTTGTCTGTTAGCCTGGATGCCAGCCCAAACCCCGCCCACAACATTTTTTTTGGTCGAAAGTCCGGTACGGACTCGAATCCATTGAAGAGTAATTATGATCGGTTCAGATATCGTCTGGCCAATCAAATTGCAGGGCGGGCTTTATACGATTATGGACAGATGATCTGCAGAAATGAAAATCAAAATCAAAATCATCACTTTATCAAAGAGGGATTGGGTTGAACTGGTTTCCCTCAAAGATGAAGCTGGAGAAGATGTATAGATTCCGCTATTGCATCTGTTGTAAAATAAATCGACAGCACATTCATTTTAAAAGACGAACAGAGAACTGCAATCAATGCATTTGTCGATCAGAAAGATGTGTTTGCGTCCCCTACAGGATTCGGCAAAAGTTTAATTTATCAACTGGCTCCGATGGTCGCTAAGAAAAAGGGACGCAATGAAAGCCCTGTGGTCGTTGTGGTTTCTCCTTTGGTCGCACTCAGTGGAGGACCAAGTAAAAGAAGCAACACTCATTATTTTACTACTACTTCCAGTGTGTGTGCAGTTGAGTTCTGTTGAGAGCTATGCGTAGCTTAGCATTGCTCTGATTGGTTGTAGGTCTATCCAATTGAGTGCAGGTTTTTTTAACTACTTTTTTCCTGGTTCGGTTAAGACACTCCTCATAATCAAAGCCCTATGGAGCAGTATCAGACTCGCATTCTGACTAGAATATGAGTATGACAAAGTCATGCTAGCTTTCAGTCATATACTACCAAAACAAACTACAATCTGATGTTTGATGGGCTTTCATGGCAATCTGATAACTGATTAGGTTTGATGGGCTAATTAATTGCCTTTTTCTTAGACCAGACCCGTTTTCCTTTCAAATGACTGAAAGTAAGCTTGAGGTTCAGGCTCATGAAGCATTTCTCAAACTCAGTCCAGTCTTTTATACTTTATCGCACTTGGCATGCTGGCCTACTCATGGCTCACACATGAACTTGCCGCGCTGTGCAGCTGTCCACACAAATAAACATTGTTTTATTGCCCAGGCCCACTGAACAGAGGAACACTTGTTTCTTAAAGAAGAGAGGGGAAGAGAGGGGGTGTGGCTTTCAAGCTGAAGTCAGTCTATCCTGTAGAGCTCAGCCAGCACTCGGAGTGACTCGACCACCATCACGACTGTGATAAGACATTCTGCATCACTGCTGGGAGAGAAATGTCCACACTGTAGACTAGAGAGACAGTGAGGAACCTGTGTGTGTCTGTGTTATCTTACCATTTATGCTTTTTCTTCTACCTGGAATCTGGACACATTTATAATAACTAATAATAAATTGAATTAATTACAACAAGCACTAATGTGTGTACTATAGAGGGAATGCGCGTGACGTCACAGTCCGGTTCCTCACAGTGAGTGGCAAAAAGACTGAGCGGCTGTATATGTTTTCAGCGTGAATGCCGCAAAAAACAAACACAACACATATAAAGTGGGAAAGAGCTTTGCGATTGACTGTACAACTAGATTTGACCAAAAATTGGAGGTATATTTTTACAGACTGCGATAGAAAGAGGAGCAAATGGATCACTGCAATTCACAGAAACAACTGGACTCCAGTCAGCGAAAGGTGGATTTGCAGTTATCATTTTGTGTCAATATGCTGAATTTAGCTGTAAAACCATACCCATATATTTTGTATTGTTATATATATTAACAACTCATCAATTAAATATTTATCATTGCATATTCTGCATTATTGGATGTTTCTTAATAAACACTGACCAAAAAAAACTAGTTTTAGGGCTGGACGATATGATGATATATAGGCTATATACACTCACCGGCCACTTTATTAGGTACACCTGTTCAACTGCTCGTTAACACTTAATTTCTAAGCAGCCAATCACATGGCGGCAACTCAGTGCATTTAGGCATGTAGACATGGTCAAGACAATCTCCTGCAGTTCAAACCGAGCATCAGTATGGGGAAGAAAGGTGATTTGAGTGACTTTGAACGTGGCATGATTGTTGGTGCCAGAAGGGCTGGTCTGAGTATTTCAGAAACTGCTAATCTACTGGGATTTTCACGCACAACCATCTCTAGGGTTTACAGAGAATGGTCCGAAAAAGAAAAAACATCCAGTGAGCGGCAGTTCTGTGGGCGGAAATGCCTTGTTGATGCCAGAGGTCAGAGGAGAATGGCCAGACTGGTTCGAGCTGATAGAAGGGCAACAGTGACTCAAATAACCACCCGTTACAACCAAGGTGGGCAGAAGAGCATCTCTGAACGCACAGTGCGTCGAACTTTGAGGCAGATGGGCTACAGCAGCAGAAGACCACACCGGGTGCCACTCCTTTCAGCTAAGAACAGGAAACTGAGGCTACAATTTGCACAAGCTCATCGAAATTGGACAATAGAAGATTGGAAAAACGTTGCCTGGTCTGATGAGTCTCGATTTCTGCTGCGACATTCGGATGGTAGGGTCAGAATTTGGCGTCTACAACATGAAAGCATGGATCCATCCTGCCTTGTATCAACGGTTCAGGCTGGTGGTGGTGGTGTCATGGTGTGGGGAATATTTTCTTGGCACTCTTTGGGCCCCTTGGTACCAATTGAGCATCGTTGCAACGCCACAGCCTACCTGAGTATTGTTGCTGACCATGTCCATCCCTTTATGACCACAATGTACCCAACTTCTGATGGCTACTTTCAGCAGGATAATGTGCCATGTCATAAAGCTGGAATCATCTCAGACTGGTTTCTTGAACATGACAATGAGTTCGCTGTACTCAAATGGCCTCCACAGTCACCAGATCTCAATCCAATAGAGCATCTTTGGGATGTGGTGGAACGGGAGATTCGCATCATGGATGTGCAGCCGACAAATCTGCGGCAACTGTGTGATGCCATCATGTCAATATGGACCAAACTCCCTGAGGAATGCTTCCAGCACCTTGTTGAATCTATGCCACAAAGAATTGAGGCAGTTCTGAAGGCAAAAGGGGTCCAACCCGTTACTAGCATGGGGTACCTAATAAAGTGGCCGGTGAGTGTATAACACTGATATAAGTGATTACCCGGATTTAGACCTACATATATTGTATTTATATAAAGCGTTCACAGGCAAATTTGCTTTATGTTTACCGTCTATATTGCTTTCATTTCCCAGGCGTCGAAATCAAGCAAACATAAATGTCAGGCAACACGATTCCTGGCTGCATGTCAATATCCAGTGGATCACTGGATCTTTAGTAAGTTGTAAGGAACACTATGAGAGTCCAACATTTAATTTAAATTGATAAAATTGTTCGTTTTAAGTCGCATTTTCGCAGTTTCCCCCTATTAAATCCAGTCACGCAGCAGATCTTTTGCCACTCAGTCAGGCTGAGGGGGGTTGTTCCGGCGGGAAAGTGACGTCAATGCATTCCCTCTATAGTGAAAACTTTAAAGCTTTGGCTACATTCACACTGCAGGGCTTAATGCTCAATTCCGATTTTTTGAAAAAACTCAATTTTTTGCAAGGCCATTCACATTTCCAATTAAATGCGACCTTTTGTGATTTCCTGTGTGAACGTGAAATTACCCAGAAGTGACCCGTATGCGCAGAAGAGTACTCAACGGTCAACTACATCACTTGTTGTTTGCGGAAGTAGCTAAATGGATCTTTACAGTGGAGCTGGTTTAGCAATATTAAAGTTATTTTCACAACAGAGCCAGCACACTTAAAATCTTCTCATTTTAACAAGAAAATTAAACAGAGAAACAGAGAAACGTGTGGGTGCGAGTCGCAGCCAGGAGTGGTGGGATACTGATGTGAGTGGCTTCACTGATACAGAATTCATCAGTAACTTCCGAATGACCAGATCCACCTTCGATTATGTTTGTGAGCACCTCCGATTAACTCTGATCACTATAAGCCTTCTTTCCGCTGGAAGAAATAGTCCCTGACTTGTAAACAGCAACAAACGTTACATACATTATTTCACCAATAGCTGGCGGCAAAGACTGTGTTTATGAATGAGTCAGTCAGTAGAGAAGACTTTTACATTGAAAGGACTCAAATTCGAGATCACTGAGAGGGAAGAGCAACTAACAGATGACTATAGTCACGGAAAACCCCTTAAAGGGGTGGTTGATGATTTCACTTTTCTAACTTTAGTTATGTGTGTAATGTTGCTGTTTGAGCATAAACATCATCTGCAAAGTTACAATGCTCAAAGTTCAAAGCAAAGGGAGATATTTTCTTTTAAAGAAATTAGCTTTTAAAGGACTACAACAAATGGCTGGTAGGGACTTCAAAAATTCGTTCCCAGGTTAGTGACATCCACAACCCCAGACATTTACATAAATCCCACCCGGAAACCCGATTTATAGATTATCATGACAGAATATGTTAGTCAATGACTAGAAGATAAGTTAACTCCACATCAGCTTCATAAATTCACCAACCAACCAATCAGAAATGTCCTGTGGCATTTTGCATGTTGTCACTTCTTGACTCTCTCCATCTTTCTGACTCTGGTTTGAACATAAAAGGCTAAACGTTTTTGAAATTTTCAGTGCATGTCTGTGTGAGTTCAAGCTGTTGAGGCTTCCGCCCCTATGTGTCGGGAGCAGCTGCTTGATCACAGCTATTGACCAATCAGAATCAAGGATTGGAACAGAACCATTTTATAAATATAGTTTTCCGACTAATAAATTGGAATGTAGTCATTGTTATTGAATTGTATTGTCTTTGAAAAAGTCACAGTGCAACAAATCCTAATGGTCTTAAAAAAGGCATAGTGTTTTCATTTGCATTTTTATTTTGCTTAGACAAAGTATCACATTTTACTTATCTAATTTAATCTAAATGAACATTATTTTATGACTTCTTTTTTTTTAAAGATTTTGTTTTTATAGCAGCCTTACATTTTGTTCAGCAGGATTCAAGCAAAATGTTATTGCTACATTTTTCTCCTCTTCAAGTGTACTAAAGGTTTGAGCATTGCTTTGGCCTGGTTTGACTCTTTGGGCAGCAACAGGGAGAATAAATGGATATCTACTAGATCTTTTTCTACTGGAGCGTATCTGGATAGCGCATAACAGATGGAGAAACGTACTCTGTCTTTCTCTCTGTTCTTCGGCTCTAATGAGTTGCCCGTGTGCTGCTGGCTCCTGATGCGGAGAAAGAGACAGGATGAAGGGTGAGAGATTGGAAGAGGAGTGAGTGCAGGGGGGAGAGAGAGATTGACTTCTCTCTGCCTGACATATCGCATGCATGCAACTCACAGCATGCTGCACAATACATAAGACATCCCTGACACACATCTCCAAACACATGTAAACTCTAAACACAGGTACCGTAGCAAACTCAGCTCCGTACCTGATCTACAGCTGGCAAATATTCTCATGTAACCTACTGTATATCATACTGATTAGTGGCGTTTAATAAGTCAAAGCATCACTATTACTTCGCTCATTTTGGGTTGGAGTGTGTTCGGTTCAGTTTTACTTTGAGTTGTACTGTAAAATTAAATAAATAAAAAATAGTACTTTTTTATTATTATTTTTATATTTTAATATATTATTTATTAATTATTATTATATTTTTTTAAATAGTAATTTTGTAATCAGACAAAATGTGCAGCCCTAGAGACTAACTTGGAACTTAAATCACATTTTAAGGAACAATGTTTATTTTCCTCAAATTGTGCTCAAATTGTCTATTTTCCTCAAATTTCCTCAAATTGTCTCTTCTACAATATCTTATTTATGAGCATTTCAGCACTATTTCATTGAAACTAAATCATATAACAATCATATGATAATAATTTTTCTGAATAACAATTTTTCTGATGATGTCATTTAGGCTACATTGATTAATAGAGAGCCTAAGTCCCGCCCTCCGCTTCCGGTTAATGGGACCTTATTCGGAAAAATTATGAATGGGAGTCAATGGCGAGAGATAACTTATCTTTTTATTCCGTCTGAACTGTGTCCTGGATTACACATATGATGTTTGTCAATTTAAAAGATAATTATGAAAGTCAAGAAAGTCGCAGTTTGTTATAAAACAGAAGAGTAACTTTTAGTTTTATGTGAAAATCGCTCAATGAACTACATCTCCCGGGAGGCGAAACAACGAACGAGATCAGCTGCTGTGTGTGTGTGCAGTCTGGAACAACACACTCATGACGGTAACGTTACGATTATAACGGAAGACTATAGAAACAATGACATAGCCTCAGTAAAGTTAGCTTCATTCATTGAGAGAAAATGTGTGCCTTTGGGATTTGTAGTCTTTGTAATTACATATTTTACAGTCTTATATCTCAACAGTTTTACATCAAACTGCGACTTTCTTGACTTTAAAATGTATCTTTTAAATTGACAAACATCATATGTGTAATTCAGCAATCAATTTTAAACGAAATCAAAATATTTGTTATCTCTTGCCATTGACTACTCATACGATATTTTTCCGAAATAAGGTCCCATGGTGGTCCTCCTCTCCGGCTCATGGGACCTTATTTTGGAAAAAATATGTGTGCGTATTCAATTGCGAGAGACAACTTATCTTTTTTATTCCGTCTGAACTGTGCCCTGCATTACACATGATGTTTGTCAATTTAAAAGATAGTTCTGAAAGTCAAAAACGTCGCAGTTTGTCATAAAACAGAAGAGTAACGTTTAGTTTGTGAAAATCACTCAATGAACTACATCTCCCGGGAAGCGAAACAACGAGCAAGATTTGCTGCTCGTTTGTGTGCAGTCTGGTACAAAACACTCAGGAATGATGGCGTAATGTTAAGATTATAAAGTAAAGGCCCATACACACTGGGACGAATATCAGCGCGCGTTATTCGTCAGCGTTTTTCAACGCGTTTTGTGTTCACACCCAAGCGATTTTCGCTGAGGATGAGAACGAGTGAACATGCAAATTCATTCCCTGACATTAGATGGTGCCAATTTGCTCTGCAATACCACTCCATTACAGTTCTCTTTTCTCAAGATGTTTGTAGTTGCAGTCGCATTTGTCATATAGTTCTTTATGTTCTAGCTCCAACGAGACCAGCAGCTCTACATTCATCTTCCTTGTCTTATTTCTTCCTGGCTGTGTAGACGGTGGCGCGTATATCTTCTTCACAGTTGCATATGTGTGCTCGGCAAGACCGTTTTGTGTTTTGAGCGCCCAAGTTGTACGTGAGCAAAAGCAGCAATCTCATTGGTCGGATAGTTTTTGACGCCGTCAAACAAAAAAAATTAACCCGAGGCGGTTTTTAAAAATGACGCTTTTACGCGTGCTGTTTTGCGCGTCGATGTGAACACTCAAATTGGCGCCCTTTTGTTTAGTCACAAGGCGTTAAACGTCGGTAAATAACGCACGTGAAATTCATCCTGGTGTGAACAGGCCTTAAGACTATAGAAACAATGACAGACATTAGCCTCAGTAAAGTTAGCTTCATTCATTGAGAGAAAATGTGCGCCTTTGGGGTTTGTAGTCTTTGTAATTATGCATTTTCACACTCTTATACCTCAACGGTTTTACATCAAACTGCGACTTTCTTCACTTTAAAATGTATCTTTTAAATTGACAAACATCATATGTGTAATTCAGGGCACAATTCAAATGAGATCAAAATATTTGTTGTCTCCCACCATTGACTACCATACAATATTTTCCAAAATAAGGTCCCATGGTGGTCGACCAGAAGGGGAGGGACTTAGGCTCTCTATTTGGTAATGCTAAGGTTCTGTAAGTAAAAATTCATTTGCTCTGTAAGGAAATTTACGTGTGATAACCAACCTCATTGGTTCTTGCGGAAGCTTATACAAAAGCTTGTATATTTAAGTTCAGTAATTTCACTTAAATGACAATTAATAGGTAATCGTCATTGCCATTTAAGTGAAATTACTGAACCTAAATATACAAGCTTGATAAAAATGGTCATTTTAGAAGAAAATTTCAAACGGCACTTAGAGGCTTTTGCATCTGAACTCTTCATATTTTCCCACAGATTTGGTTGCATTTGCACAACCTGTGCTGCCAATGTAAATTAAATGGCTTCAATTGTGAGGACTTCCAGTGGGAATGTGAAATTTGGTCCATTTTTGGCATGTCCAGCAGGAGCAGACCAGGCTTTGGAACCTTTGGCATTTATAATATGAAGATCATAAGCCCCCTGTGTGTAGGCCGAACTTCGTAGCTAATTGTCAGTCGCATGTGAGAGGAAGATCGCAAAGAACTTAAATGTTGAGCATATCTTATCCCAGACTGTTTGTAACCAAAATAACTATACCAGCTCCACTAGCATGGTGGCAGTGAGCGTTGTATGAACAAACTCAATATTAGACTTGCTTAGGCACCAACCACAAATCATTGAGGGTTGAAAAAACATCTTGAGAGGTTTAGGGAGATTATTTGCATGTGCATATGTAAATATTGAGGGTAAATACAGGATTATAGTTGAGTCTGCAGATCCCACAAAGTTGGTTTGTCTTGTGTGTGTAACGAGAGTGTGTGAGACGAGAGTGTGTGTGAGACGAGTGTGTGTGACGAGAGTGTGTGTGTGAATGCACTTGTGTGTTGACCTGTGAGATGGGCTCACTGGGAAAACATGCCTCTACATGCATTTAACTCCTAGAAAACTATACAGTAACTATACAATTTACTGCAGTTTCCAGCAGAGATGACCACGAATAGTGGCTGTAAAACACCTAGTTTTACTCATTTTTTTGCACATTGATTACAGATGCAGATAAAGACTTAAAATTGATTGAGCATAAAAATATGACTAAGGTCAGGAATCTGATGCATCTGATGCAACTCAATTCGGTACTTGCATGCTGAACGGAAAGCCACCTCTCTTATTGTGTGTGAATACTGAATTGAGTTCTTTTACATCTTAAATACAACCAAAATTATGTAAAAAAATCTGTGTAAATACAGTCAGCTTTGTCTTAAAGTGATACTCAACTTTTTTTTTTTTGGAAATCGGCTCATTTTACCACTTCCCAGAGGTAAACAGTTGAGTTTTACCATTTTCAAATCATTCAGACGATTTTCTGATATTTAGAAGAAAATCAGTAACCAGACAGTTTCTGGTTCTCATTGACTTCCATAGTAGGAAATAAAATATACTATGGAAGTCATTTAGACCAGAAACTGTCTGGTTACTGATATTCTTTTAAATATCAGAAAATCGTCTGAATACATTTGAAAACGGTAAAACCCAACTGTTTAACTCTGGGGAGTTGTAAAATGAGCCTATTTCCAAAAATGTGGAGTATCCCTTTAAGTTAACGTAAACATCCGAGAAAGATATTTTGTATTTATATTTATATTTTGTGCTATTTCTAATAAGCTTATTTGTTCTTATTTTATTACTGACTATTTACTTATCTTTAATAATGTTTGAAATTTGTATTTGTTAGTCTAGGGAATTAATTAGAATCTGAATCTTTGCAGAAATGCCACACGTTTTTCAGTTTGGAGATTTGAAAAAATATATATTGTAAATCACAATTGCAGTTTTTAATCAGACCCAAATCATGCAGCCCTATTTTATTCAGCAGTGTTATTTTAGTATCAGTGATATCATTTTTTTATTAATATTAAGAAGTTTTTTTAGTTTATATATATATATATATATATATATATATATATATATATATATATATTAAACTTTTATAAAATATATATTATATAAAAAAATTATATATACATGTATATACTAATATATATATATATATATATATACAATTTTCATTTCAATTTTAGTTTTAGTCATTTTATTATCAGTTATTGTAGTAGCCTACTTCAAATTAAACTAAACAAAAATGAAACAAAAACGTTTAATGCTTTAAAAGCTCACTACACTCTTTCTCTCTCTTCCCACCATCCCTCTTTTCCCCACGGACACATTGAGCTGTAATTAAAGGTTTTATTATTTCCCTCTTTTCACTTTAATCTAGTTATTCTCAGCATGATTGTGACATTCGTCTGTCAGCTGTAATTATCGTGGCAATAATCTCTCAGCGACACTCATCAGGCACGTCAGATGTGGCTTTATCTCCATGTTCTGCTAACCACGGCGAGATTGCAAAAAACCAGCCACAGCCATTAGGAAATGCATCTTCGAGCAGCGCTGGAATGCACAGCCTCAGACAGTCTTTTTCATCCTTCTCACCAGCTGAGACACAATCGGCCTGACGTCCGCAGTGCAGCTCTCCCCCTTTCACGTGCGCGCTCCTCCAATCCCCCTCGCTCTCGCGCGCTCCCCTTCCTGGGAAAGTCTCCGGGAAAGGTCTTGCATTTGCATAATCGTCTTTAGTGCCATTGTGGGCGGGCTCTCTGCGAGAGCGGCATCCGCCACTGGTCGGCTCGGCCACCTGTCCAGAACAAATCAAGCGACTCTTTGTGCAGCGGCCGGCCTCCTCCCTGCTCGCTCGCACATCCACATGCTAATGAATAAATTGATTAAATATGACTTAGATTGACAAAAGAGAGCCATTAGTCTGTTAATGAGAGCCCAAAGGATTTATTTGTTATTTGCATGAGCATCACAATACATTGCAATATATTATCTGTTTTATTTAAGTAGCCTATTACGGGTCATGTCAATTCGCAATCTTCTACTCTAAAACTCAAAAAATATAGGTCATCTTGTACATGTTGCCACAATGGTCCTTATTTAAAAAAAAAATCAGTTATTTTTTATGAATTGAAGTCTTCTGCTGAAGAAAAGTCTTTTCCATTGCATTATGTGGTTGCTAGGGTGCTCCGAGCGGTTGCTAGCTGGTTGCAAAATTTTCTCTCTGTATGTATGGCTTAGGTCTACAGGATTTTTTTTCTGTCCATTTTTGGTGTCTATCATTTGCTTGGGAAACTAATAGCATCCCTCTACTACAAGCTGCTCGTTTTGAGGCTGTTCTTATTTTTTAGCCTGTGTTTATACAGCAGAACTTCATGAATATGAAGCATGGTGTGAGAGAGAGTTACAGTCTGGCTCAGGGACAAACATATGTCAGAAGTCTGAAAACAGGCTGACAGCACATCCTTACAGGCCAGTGTTCACTGGAGACTGCATACGCGCTCAGCACTGAGAAGGTTTAAAGAGCTGACGTGCTTGACAGGTACAGACAAACCTGCAGACAGAACAGTGTGGAGCCGATTACAGTGGGCTGTTTGGTGTTATATACTGAAGGGCCGTTCCAGTTTATACCGACAGTAATTAAACCGCTGGACGTTCACCAAGTTGCTGTGCTGTTAGACCAAATGTATCTGGGGATCATGTGAGAATCCTGTGTCTGCACTTCCATTGAGAGACTGCTTGTTAATATGTAAATTAATTCTCAAAAATGCATATCACATAATTCAACTGAATCTACACTATTATTCAAAATATTATTTATTCTTATTTAAAATGGATTTATTATTATAATCCCATTTTAATGGCGTAAATTTTTTTATTTGCGCGATTAACGGTCTCTTTGGCCTTGCAAACTTTGTCGCTTTTTAGCACATGCTTTTGCAACACTGACGCGGCATGCGCAGCGCTGCGCTATGAAACCCATTAATTACACTGGCTTGTGCCGTGAGAGGACGTTTAGTTGCTTCGTTGACCAAAGCGCAAGCGGATCTAGCTATACCTGAAACAAAACTACAGGCACGCCGCACACACTCATTTGGGGTTGTGTAGCCGGCCAAATAGTTGATTAACGTTAAGTTTTGAGTGAATGATGAGCGCGAGAACGCCGAAATGGATGCCAAGAAGATTCTGAATTAAAAGTTTACTTTTAAAAGGGTACCTTATTATGGCATTTAAAATGTTCCTAATATTGTTCTTGGAGTCCCCAACAACGAGTTTTACAAGCATGCAATGACAAAAAACACTTTTGTTGTCTAATAATATGCATTTTATTTTTACCTGATTTGCTCACCGAACTCCCCATATGAATCGTTTAGCGAATCGTTAGACGCTAATCTGCGGTGATTTGGTCAGATGACCTAGCCAGTTGTGATTGGTATTTCTCTGTGCAGAGACACAGAATGCCCATCACCTTAAAGGGTGGTTCGGAATTTTGGACATCGGGCCTCATTTCCGAGTGAGCATTAGTGTTATTTATCAGTAGAGACATTTTTTAAAAAAATTATCCAGTCGTCCCAGTTGCTTAGTTGGCCAGGTGCTAAGCTAGCGCGAATCAATGGTATCTATGCTATCTCTTTAGCATGCCATTAAAACAATTTTACCCACTCCACAGTTCACCAAAAGTACATCAATTATAACGCCAGACTATCGATGTAAATGTCTGTTGATAGAATAACGTTAGAAATCAAACTAAGTTACCCTTTATCGCACTGCAATAGTTATACTTTGTTACCAGTATTTATCAGCATAGTCTACACAGCAGCGGCGGAGTGATATGTTACCTAGGCAACGCAGAGAGCCGGTCCACATGACAATCACGCAAGTGTATTTACATGCCGCTGACACTCGTCATTACTACAGAAACAGAGTTTATTTCAAGAATAAAGCAACAAGACATATAATTATGGACATGTTTGAAAGCCATGACAATATTTCGGACTTTGAAGACGATGAAGATTAGGAATGAGTGTTATTCAACGAACCATACATGTATGAGCCGGAATAAACCGATGAAGAACTAATCGAGATAGATGCTAAAAGGTCAGAAAATACCGTTACATTATTGTGTCACTCTCCACAATGCCTTGAACTGTAATGTTATCTCTCCACTAACGTTAATTACACTATAGTGTCACTCTCCACAATGCATTGAACTGTAACGTTATCTCCACTAACGTTGTCAGTGTTGATCAATCAGTTATGAAAGAGTAGCTTCATTAGCTAGAGTTTAGAGTAGCCTAACAAAAGGTATTACCTGTACATCTGTTGGTGCATCAGGAAAGACGGCTGGAACTGCATTCAAACTCAGTGACTTGTTATCGTTTCGATCACTTTGTAACATTACAAAGTCGTCTGAGGCTACTAGCTAACTTGACGTTCGACTGTAACGTAGTGCGATTCTGTTGTGTATACTTTCCGGCACAGTTCTACTCCCGGAGCAAAGTAAAATTCCGCCGCTGCTGAGAAACTAGTTCCTGTAAATGTAATGCGATCATTGAAATATATTTTGATATGTCAAACTACATTGAGTAGTTTGATTTCTAACATTATTCTATCAACAGACATTTACATCGATAGTCTGGCGTTATAATTGATGTACTTTTGGTGAACTGTGGAGTGGGTAAAACTGTTTTAATGGCATGCTAAAACAGATACCATTGATTCGCGTTAGCCTAGCACCGGCCAACTGCGCCACTGGGACGACTGGATGATTTTTAAAAAAATGTCTCTACTGATAAATAACACTAAGGCTCACTTGGAAATGAGGCCCGATGTCCAAAATTCCAGAACTACCCCTTTAAATAGGTGAATAGCTGAATAGCTACCATAAACATACAACAAATAGCTACCGTAAACAGTATACAAACAGACATGGCGTTGCCGTATCAATTCGAACCAGAATATGAAGAGGAACCGTCAGCGTCCCAGAGATGAACCAGAAACACAACACACGACTGGAGCAGGACCTTTCCCAATGGTAAGTGTCGATGTACAGTTGTGGCAATTCAGTTCGTAATTGATTGGAGTAGATAATGTCTGATAAATGACGTTCTGTAATCAGAGTAATTTTGATGTCGTCCAGTGTAACGTGAGTATCAAGACGAATTAATTAGTGATTTTTTTTAGGTGCTCATGTGGGAACTGTATTGAGAATGCAAGCGGGTCTAAAAATATTTGCTGCAAGGAAGTACGACAGTGTTGTTTATGCATCTATACATCTATTGTTTATGCAATACTTGTGCTTTTGACATGTAATACTGTAGATTAAAATCACAATCAGAACGCGCTGTGCGTAATCAACACACCAAATAATTATTAAGCATGATACATAAAACATAAAAGCAACAATTAATATTAATAATACTTAGAGATCGTGATTCAGAGAAGGAAGCTGATCCAAATAAACTCGGTACTGATTCTTCCTTCAGTATCAGCCGGCTCGCGAATCCATAATTTTTAGCATTTAGGTTTGTGAAGCAATCATCTTCAAAATGACGTGAACACAGAACAAGGTTTGTGCTATACTTGTGTGGTATACTTGTTTATATGAAATGTAGCCACTTAGTCTTCAAATGCTTCTCACTTGGCAGATGAAAAAAGTTCGCTTTTGCGTCGCACTTCAAAACAGCGTCTCGTCGACATGATTGTTTTCCGGTTTTCCCTGGCGTCTCTGAGCGCATTTCTTCAAAACGCCAAAGTGGGCGTTTCTTATTCAAATAACTTGTCAAGTTGACGTCAACTAGACAAAGGAAAAGCATTGTTCGTCGAACGATTCATATCAGTGACTCAGAGTCGACTCTTACTTTTGAGAGACAATAACTTTGTATATAGTGAACTTTCATGTTTAAAACTTTGCAGGTTGTTTTCGTTCACTTAGATCTATGTTACACACTACATGAAGGGCAATTTTCAAAAATCCATAATAGGTACCCTTTAAAAGTTGCCAAATGGTTCAATTGACTGACCAAAGTGATCTGTGTGTTTTTTTCTTTGTGAAATCGAGCTATCTTCATGGCAGCACGTCCAGTCTCAAATGCCACTTGATGATGGCCAAGCACACACACACACACACGCAGCTGACGTGAATTCTCCGCCCCTCGCCAATATCAGGACCTCATCAATATTTCTTTCACTCATTTATTGATGGACAGTGTTACATCGTGTGAGAGATTATTTGCTCCAAGTGAGAATGTTAGTGTGAAATTGAACACAGTATATGCTAATGTTGTTTTCAATAAAAAACATTTGCACAAAGTAAGCCAATCCATTTGTCCATGTTGATAAGAGTATTACAATGAGAAAAAAATAATGGGACAAAAAGAAATCAAGAGACATTTAGAATAGATAAAAAATGTGCGATTAATTGCGATTAATCACAAGTTAACTATGACATTAATGTGATTAATCGCAATTAAATATTTGAATCGTTTGACAGCACTAGTAATTAACATCAGTGGAATATGATTGTGACCGAGCTGTAAAAATTCACACTTTTACACACTTATCTCATTAAAAGGGGAAAAATCTGTCCATCTTTGTTTCTGAAATGTGTAACATTTGAGACCCCAGCTTGGTCACAATCATATTCCACTAATGTTAATTACATAAGTTGGAGTTCATGTAAGTCAACGTTTTCTCAAAACTCCCTACTGCAGCTTTAAATTGATCAAAAGTAACAGTAAAGGTATTTATAATGTTATAATATTCTACAAAATAATGCTGTTCTTTTGAACTTTCCATTCATCACAGTATCCTAGAAAAGAAAGTATCACAGTTTCCATAAAAAAATATAATAACAAATATTTCTTGACCACAAAATCAGCACAGGTATGATTTCTGAAGGATCATGTGACATTGAAGACTGGAGTAATGATGAACATAAATCCCTTGGTGAACAAATGAGATTTGGCCCTGAATTACTTCTCAAAGAAAGAGATCTTGTTAAAATTCCCTTACAGTTCTGCTTTCACTGTCTTATTGGATAATGACATATGAGTTTTTATTTATTTTATTAATGCTCAGCTTTAGGGTACGAGTATTATGGGAATGCAAAGTCATAAAGTTGCAGTCGCAAAATCAGCGTCTTTAATTCTATGGGTCAGAAACTTTATTATTGGTATTATATAAACAGTGCATTAAAGGGTTAGTTCACCCAAAAATGAAAATTCACCTTTAATTTACTCACCCTCAAGCCATCCTGTATATGACTTTCTTCTTTTACCCATACAAAAAGGAGTTATATTAAAAAATAACTTGGATCATCCAAGCTTTATAATGGGAGTTAATGGTACCCTTGACTTTAAAGCCCCCTAAAAAAGTGCATCCATCCATCATAAATGTAATCCATACGTCTCCAGGTGGTTGATAGAGGCCTTTTTTTGGCTTTAAAATCTAGGGTACCATTCATTCCCATTATTAAGCTTAGAAGAGCCAGGATATTTTTTGATATAACTCCAATTGTGTTTTGGCTGAAAGAAGAAAGTCATATAAACCTGGGATGGCTTCAGAGTGAGTAAATTATGGGATCATTTTCATTTTTCGATGAGCTAACCCGTTTACGTAAGTGGATTTCTGTCACAGGTAGGCATCTCTTTCACTGTCGTGTGATACGACTTACATCAGCATCAGTAATTTTGCATAATCCTGCAGGCCCGGTCAACTGCAGCTGAACGCAACCGAGCTGCCAGTAAGGAGATGATGTCATGGTTTGGGGTGAAGTGACTCCCGATGGGATCATCAATCACGGTTTGACGGAGCTAGATGGAAGGAAGGAAAGTGACTAGTGTGATAGAGGGAGATGGATAGACAGACGGACCTCCTGTAGAGTGTGAGAGGACCGTGTGAACAAATACAAGGAATGTTGCAGTACTGTTTATTGGCATGCCCAGCTGACGTGGTGTGTGTCTGCTTATGTTTGTGTATGTCTGGGCAGCAAAGCTGATAATGGCCCTTTTAAAATAGGCCGTAAAACCCATTAAGCATCAGCGCAATGGAGCCAGACACTCTTCCAGGTACAGAGACATCAGGGAGAATTTAGGAAGTACCCTTTGGAGGTCACAGAGGCTGGTTGTGTATTTCTACATGAGAATCATGTTGCTCTAGGGCTGGGCGATAAAACGATAATGATAATTATCGTGATATAATATTCCTAGATACAATTATAACAAGAGTTTGATAAATGTTCCATATAATGTTTATGCACCAAAAGTGTTCGGAAACTTTGCGACTCTTTTGAACTATGCCACACGGACCATTTATCCTCTCGGCTCGAACGGCAACACAGCCGCAAGCTTACTAGAGCGTTTACTTGCTGATCGGTTCTCGGTCACACATACTGAACAGCACTGTGAGATCCAATGAGAAGTGCTTGAATTCAGTGAAGAACACTCATGTCTTGCTCATTTAAACTAGTTTAAGAAGCCAGATGACTACTGAATCCCGTTAGAAGGGTTTTCAATCAACAAATCACCATCGTTTACCATGGATTTACTGTAGTGACACTAACTGGCCAGCCCACATTGTACAGTGGCCCACTGGGAAAAACTCTCAATTTTATTGAATTGACCCTTCGCTAAGCCACGCCCGAAAACCGCCACTGGCCAATCATGTCTTAGCAACTGTAACTATGCGCGGGAGGTCTGGCAAGCTTTCGAACGAGGGAAACACGCTAAAGCATTGTGTGTATGGATTGTGCAAATCTGATACCGGTAAACTAAAAGTTTGGACGGGGAGAGGAATTGTTTTCCTTCCAGAAAATCTAAAAGCCAAGGGGAGAAATGATTGGCATGATCTAGCATCTATGACCCATTCACAACTACTGGTAAATGTCGACATGCTTAACAAGAACACCTATTGCTTGGAAATATTGACGGTTCTTTGGTCATAATGATAACATAAAATAAGACAATTAAAGAGACAAGACAAAGGCTCATACTTTAAAAATTTCAGCATTTTGTTAATCGACATCCTACTAACGTTACCCCTTATAAGGGGGTTACTAAGTAACTTAACCCAATCCGATCGCTGCTCTCCCGGTATTAGTGTTATTCCACAAGATTTATTGATAAGCTGTTTGATTTATAATTATTAAGATTATTTTCACATACCCTGCTGTGTATGAACATAGCTGTTCCTCAATTTGTGTTTCCCATTTGAACGGTCAGCGTATGAGGCGCTGCTGCTTGCGCTGGGACTATAACGTTAGGCTTTAACTTCCATTTTTTAGAAATTATTCTCTAATCGGTTGCATATAATGTCGTGAATATATCCCTCGAATGCATACTGTAGTCCCTTTTGTCTTGCACTCTCAGATATTTCACTTGTTCGCCGAAAATTACTAATTATCTCATTGTGAATGTCTGACACCGGGTGCATCCACACTATAATAGATGGGCTAGCCGTGAAAGCTTGACAGGTGTAGCAAGAGTATCTAGGGAGGGCGGGGCTTCAGCGAAGGATCAATTATTATTGTATAATTACAATATTTTTGTTATTAAGCTATATCATTTTTATTTATATAAAAAATATTTATTCGCTGTCAGTTACTGTTTATCATAACAAATATCATATAAATCATAAAATTACATTTCACCATAGTAGTGATGTGCTATATGCATGGTTTTACCTCATAATCAAATGTGTGATACTATGGATGACTAATAGTTAATTTTTTTAAAAGTAGTCCTAACTCAAACAGTCAGAATATTACAATTTCCCCTTTAAAGCCATTTCAAGTTTCACAGATGTTACTGTTTTTGCTAATAAACACAATTTTACATTTGCATCCCAACTCAAGCTACTGTCAACTTAAAAGAGAACTCCGGCAAACAATAAACCTTTGGTCTAATAAAACATTGGTACCTAGTCAACCGTTCTCTGAGATTTTTCATGATAATCGAATGTAAAGAGTTTAATCTCTAAAAACTATTTAGCGTATAATGCTAGCACTGGGGGCATTGACTAAGTAAAAAGAAATCGCTAGTTTATACCACTAACAAGGCTCAAAATAGCCCCACACTAACACAGTAACATAATGAGTGTCCATACATGCAAAACGAAGCATTGAGAACTTTGTAAGAGTACAGACCGTTTAATAAGAAGATACGTTATAAAGACAGTTCACTTCATGTATACAGACAGGAGTCATCTTAGAATATAGTCTCGATAAGTCGGTCCCCGAACGCCGTTCATACAGTTTAGCTGACTCAGCACGACGTTTTGGGGTCGACTCTATCGAGACTATATTCCAAGATGACTCCTGTCTGTATACATGAAGTGAACTGTCTTTATAACGTATCTTACTTATTAAACGGTCTGTACACTTACAAAGTTCTCAATGCTTTGTTTTGCATGTATGGACACTCATTATGTTACTGTGTTAGTGTGGGGCTATTTTGAGCCTTGTTAGTGGTATAAACTGAGCGATTTCTTTTTACTTAGTCAATGCCCCCAGTGCTAGCATTATACACTAAACAGTTTTTAGAGATAAAACTCTTTACATTCGAATTATCATGAAAACAAATCTCAGAGAACGATTGACTAGGTACCAATGTTTTATTAGACCAAAGGTTCATTGTTCGCCAAAGTCTCTTTAAGCTACTGTCAAATGTGCATTTTTAAGAGATGAAAAACACATCATACTTTTAATATTGCAGCCTGCACTGCAGATGGATGAAGATACTCATCATCAAAGTCACGCCACACCAACTACAATCCATTAAAATGTGCAGAAACTAAGAAATGTGTTCTATTAAGATATTTCTTTTAGGTAAAAAGGGCACAAAATTTTTTTTACTTGAATGTATGCATTTAACCACTAGAATTTCAATTCACAAGCACCATTTTATCAGACAAACACAATTTCAAGTATGCAACAAGAGGTCTATGCGATCAAGACTGAAATTTTCACTTACCAATTTTGAGTGACCATTTTAATACATGCTTACTCAAACTTTCAGTGTTTAGCTGAAGTTTAAATTAGAGCCAGACCGATTTATTGGCAGGCCGATATTATCAGCCGATATTAGGCATTTTCCAAACTATCGGTATCAGCAGTTATAATGGCTGATAAATTAATATTTCAAAAATAAAAACGGACCAAACACGCTTGAACCATGTCAAGAGTGTTGGAGTTGTATAGTTTGTCCACCAGAGGGCACTCTACACAGTCCCTGTTGGCAACACTCGTTCAGTTGGTCACGAGACATACGTTGCTTGAATAACAATTATAAGAACATCCCCATCAGTTCTCTTAACTCAAATAAGCATGACAACATTTGTGACTATCATGTCCAGTTTTGCTGCTGCTAAATAAGCTGAGAGTGAAGCGGAATTAGCTAGTAATAGTTACGTTACGTTGTTACAGTGTAGTTGACTGACTGTCCTTTTAACTTTTGACAATGTGACTGAAGTATTTCTTTAGTAGCGCTTGACAGTTATAGCAGTGAGACGTATCATCTCTCTTTGGCCTCTTATATTGAAAATGTACATGTATGTTTTACACTTTGCAGTATGATGTCATCCATTGCTAAATTATGGCTCATCATAGACTAGCTAACCACAAAGCTAGCTAATGCTACTATAATCAGTCTGTTCTGTTGTGATGATAAAAGAAAAAAGTTTATTTTTAAAACGTATTATCATATTATTTTAGTTAAAACTCATAAATAACTACAAATAACTAATGTTAGGGAAATCTGCGAATGTTTTATTGAGCATTTAAAAAAATAATAAATAAATAAAATATTGGCCGATATATCGCCATATCGGGTTTTAAAACCAAAAAATATTTGTATCTGCGGCCTTCAAAATCCTTTATTGGTCAGGCTCTAGTTTAAGTGTGCAGGTTGCCTCTGTTGGAGAAAGATGGGCGAGAAAAGTGCTGTTCCCATAGCCAAGGTGGAGGGGTTGACGGGATCAGACTCGGGGTGCATGTTGTTTTGTTTTTTGTTTTCTGGGCAGGATGGGTTTAGAGCAGGTCATTCCAAGGCCAGATGTCTCTATCAGGTTCTTTAGCATGTTGTCCCCAGCCTTGCTGTTCAGAGACTTCTCCTTCCATGGAAATTTTCATCACATAGTGCAACACAACACGTGTTTTCGCCCCACCCGCTCTGACCTACTGTATTAATCAGAATGACAAAGCGTAAAACGGCCACGATCGATTCTCACACTCCTTTGTGAGCGGTGCTGGCACACTTTAATAGTGTTTTAATGCACCATGTCTCCATTAAAACACTGATAATCTGGCAGCGGCAGCCCCAAGGACAGATCGCTTCCAACAGGCTGGGTGTGATATTTATACGTGCGGGAGCTCGCTGGAGGCTTCAGCTTAATGTGTGTGGTCTCCTGGACGTTTGCATTTTGTGTTCATTTGGATCCCTTAAGAGTTTGTGTGGAGGGACTCAACATTTGTGCCTAATAGCACCATTTCAGTTCCTACCAGAAAACCATTGCTGTTTTAGTGTGCATCAATTTTTGGACTCCACCAGGTCTGTATCTCTTATCAAATCATGGGCCAACAGGTCTGAGGTCATGGGGTGAAATGGAGACCAGAGGTTTGGTCTCGAGATACGAGAGGGTGAAAGCTAGACGAGATGAATTGGGTTTCACCACCCCTGGTGTCTATGCATTTCTTGCCCCTTTGCAGCTTTTGCACTTGTTTATTTGTGGTCATGCATTTTAGTATTGTTAGTAGTAGGAGTATTATATAGCAGGAGATTTTTGAAAAGTATTACACTTCAGTGACCCGAGCCATATCATGACTTGGGGATGCACATGACAAACTATATATCGTTGGAAAGGTCTAAGACTCCTAAATAGATATTTTAGCACTGTTTTTCTTACAAATTATGAATGAACAGTAATATATGAATTTATGACAAGAGTGCACCTCAAAAAAATTGACGTATTTACATGAGTTTCTGACCTTTGTCACAAAAAGTCGACACACACACTTTTAATAATTGAAACTTTGGTTTTTAGTGCAAAAAGTTCATAATAAACAATCTAGTAATTGTCATTCAAAAAATATGAAATTATATTTGTAAAAGTAAGGGAAGAAGTCCTCTAATATATATGTATGTATATAATTTTTTTATTATTATTATCACGTTTTAGTAGTTATCATAAATTTGGTATCATTTGAAAGCTTACGAACTGAGAATTCATCCTGTGAAAACTGTTTTGAAATTGGATGTTGCATTACCATAGAAACAGTATTTTTTATTAGGCCCCTCCCTTTTGGGCATCATCTTATCATAATTTATTATCAAAACCTTTCTAATCTTGACAAAACACATATTGTCAGAAAGGTCTGAGTCTCAAGGTTCCATATTTAGTGACAGAAGTGATATTTGGATAGAAATTTATTAATTTATGGCGGCAGAATGCATACAATTAAATTCAATGGAATTCAATGGCACCCGGTGGCTATTTTTGGTATAACACCTAAACAAAATCTCATGAGAACTTCAATTTTTGTGATATCAACTTTAAATTTGGAACACAACTTGGTTAGATATATAGCTTTCATTTTTTAGTAATTTTATAGTAAAAAATATTTTGTAAAATATTTATTTTATATTAAAAATATATTAATATTATAGTATATTTGAGTTACTGTAAATTATAACTTCCATAACTTTGTCATACTTTAATTTTTTTTTGAAGTGCTTTCACTTTCTCTAATAATCTGCTGATTGTTTTCTTTAAAACAAGACAAAACTTAGGTCTATATTTCAAAGCATTCTTTAATTACAACCATTTAAGTTTGTCATAGTGCATTTTAATGTCAATTATCAAAAGGGTAAGGGTTAGGGACAGGTAAAGGGTTAAGTTGAAAAGACTTAAATTTTTAAGGACAATCAGCTTGGATGTTTTCAGGCCGGTTCACATATCGCGTCTTTTGCGCGCTCAAGTTCGTGTATTTCAAATGTAGGCGCGCGGTATGCGCGCTCATAATGGAAGCGGCAGGTCGCGTGCGGCGCGCTCGTTTTTCCAAGCGCGTCCGCGCCGCGTCGAAGATAAAAACATCTCAACTTTTCAGAATGCCGCAAGCGCACCATCAAGCGCACAATAGGTCACGTGACAAGAACCAAACGGAGCGCAACCGCCCTAGCGCTTTGGAAAAGGAGGAATGCGGCACGCCCAGCGTTTTCTCTACGTGTTTTACGCTATATGTGAACCGGCCCTATAGGCAGCAACTTTTTAACATTGTGGCACTTTTGTCTTGGGCCAGTTAGAAACAAGCCTAGCAACTGCACAATAAGCTAACAACCAAACAAAACCCCTTTTCAACTGCATAGCAACACCCTGGCAACAACCCACAAAATCATGGTGGTGATTTTTGCATAAGCGTACACCACTTACAAGTCAGATTTATTAATATAGCACTTTCTACAAAACAGATTGTTTCAAAGCAGATTCACATTAATTATCAGTAAAATAATGGTGTTGCAAAATCAGTCAATAATCAACTTTGATTTCAGCTGTAATGCAGCTCTACAGATACAGATTCATAGCTGTCATTATTTTAATTCTGCTACAGATGTAATATTCAATAAAAGAATATTTTATTCAGCTAGAATGTATCCAAAGTGACAGTAAAGACATTGATGATGATAATAATAAGTAATATTTCTTGAGCAGCAAATCAGCATATGAATGATTTCTGAAGGATCATGTGACACTGAAGACTAGAAGAATGATGCTGAAAATTCAGCTTTGGATTACAGCTTTGTATTTAATATGTTAAAATAGAAAACGGTTATTTTAAGTTACAAATTATACGTATGATGGCTTCCTCTCTAGACTTTCACTGTTCACCTTAATCCTAGTTCTCATTGACGAGACCCCTGACCACACCACACGTATGTCTGTATCTCTGTTGTCATCAACACAAGAGAGCAATAGGGAAAAGCAGGAGATAACAGCTCACTGTGTCTATCATTTCATGAGGAACATGAGAGGAACATGCAGCATATGGCAAGCACAAAGCCCCGGGGTACAAATTACCATCTTACCCTAAGCATTTTCCTTTCAGCAGCAATATAAAGCATATGTAGAGCATGAGAGGATAGTTTGGAGATGTCAGGACACCATCCCATTAGGAGTGCTTTGAAGTGAATCAGCACACAGGGGAATTCTTGTTTGAGATTCAAAGCCTTGACATATTCAGACCTCTTATGTTTTAATGCTCTCTCTCTCCTCTCTCTCTCTCTCCTCCTCTCTCTCTCTCTCTCTACAACCCTGCAACAGGGTTGGGTGAAAACTTGTTTAGTCTGTCAATTTATATCATCATAATATCATATATCGTATCATCAGTTATTTAGGGAATTCTGTGAGGTAAAAATGAACAAAAATGAAAGTAGGTCTCATTACTTTTTATTTAGAAGTTGATGGACTCCGAAGTCTAACATCAGTGTAAAAACGGATAAAAAAAAGAGCAATGCTAATTTTATTTGGGTCATATCGACAACCAGTCCAGTGTTTTAGTGTTGGTGTTTTTTTTTGTTTGTTTTTTATTCAGTTTAGTACATGTTAAAAAATATTATTTGGGGTGTAAAACTCTCTTATATTTTGTAGGTTAATCTGTACAGAAAATGATTTAACTTTTTTTGCCACCCTTCGAAAGTTGTAACTTTTATTTTATTTTTATTTTATTTTTTTTAGAATTTAATACTTTTACTTGGCAAGGAATCGTAATAATTGATTGAAAGTGTTCGTAAAAACATTTATAATGTTACACAGTATTCTGTTTCAAATAATGTTCAAAAATAATCAGGCAGCACAAATATGTTCAACATTGATTGGTAATGATAATAAAGAAATGTTTCTTGAGCAGACATCAAATCAGCATATTCTAATGATTTCTGAAGCATCATGTGGCACTGAAGAATGGAGTAATGCTGAATATTCAGTTACACAGTTCTTTTACACTATGAGTCATTCAATGTCTCACCTGGATGCTTGCCGTTTTGTTTTTTTAAAGCAATTAAATGGTTTCATTTTCAAGGAAATGAATCCTGTATAAGAGCTTGATAAACTGTGGATGTTGTAATTCATGGGCTGATGCTGTGCTTCAATGACTTGATTGTTTCAAAGCCAAAAATACTTTTTTATATATCAGACAGTCATAGTGAGTCAAATTATTAAACATGGATATTCTGGTTTCAATAGACACTACAAATGTAAACATATTTCACTGTTGCCTTCTTTGGTTTAAAACCTCATATGCCTCTATTATGAACTAAAAGCGCTGTGGCTTTTTTAATGATTTTTTTTATGTATTTATGTTTATTCACTATTTTATATACCTGTCAAAAATGTCTAGGTAATATTTCACCCCAAAAAGTGAAGGAAAAAAGGTTTTGAGTCTATTTTTCCTATAAAATATACAAAATAATTGGTAACACTTTACAATAAGGTTCATTTATTAAACATTAGTTCATGCATTAACTAACATGAACTAACCATTTGTTACTGTATTTGTTATTCTTTGTTAACGTTAGTTAATACAAATCTAGCTGTTCATTGTTTGTTCATGTTAGTTCACAGTGCATTAACTAATGTTAACAAGATTTTAATAAAGTATTAGTAAATGTTGAAATTAACATTACCAAAGATTAACAAATGCTGAAGAAGTATTGTTCATTCTTTGTTAATATTAACTAATGTAGTAACTAATGAACCTTATTGTAAAGTGTTACCAAATAATTTATACATAATGTTATTATTTATTTTACTTCATTTTAATTATGCTGATTTAAATTCAAAATATTTTATTTCTAAATATATTGCATTCTGTAAATACTAAAGTATGATGATATTTACTTCATTTTATGGTGATTTAAGTGTGTGTGTGTGTGTGTGTGTGTGTGTGTGTGTGTGTGTGTGTGTGTGTGTGTGTGTGTGTGTGTGTGTGTGTGTGTGTGTGTGTGTGTGTGTGTGTGTGTGTGTGTGTGTGTGTGTGTGTGTGTGTGTGTGTGTGTGTGTGTGTGTGTGTGTGTGTGTGTGTGTGTGTGTGTGTGTGTGTGTGTATGTATGTGTATATATATATATATATATATATATATATATATATCTCCCTCTGATGGTCCTCGGTCACTTCTGACCGAATAATTTTCTGTTTTGAATTAATAAAAATCACAGCTTCATCGGAAGGTTATCGATACTTGGTGCCACTTTTTTGGCATTTGGTATGTGAATAAAAAAAAAATTAGTTCATGATCGGAGCATGCTAGTGGTCGTAAAAAAAATTAGTCACGATTTTGGTCTTTGGTCAAAAATGACCCCCATAGGAAATGAATGGGAAATTGACAAAAACACAAAAATTCTACAAATTTTGTTATTTATTTTTGTACAATTTTTGTTTTATAAAAAATTGTTTTTGAGATTATTTCAGTTATATATTCAAATCCACAAAAAAAAAGTGTTCATAAACAGCTGGGGAATTCACATGCCTCTCCATAGAGAGCTGCACATACCATCTAGTGGTTACACCATGATTCTACGCTTTTTCTCTATACTGTAACCAGATGGTGCTAATTTTCTTCAAAAAAAATTTTTTCTGAAGGCCTAGACTCTATATTAAACATATCTGCATTCATATATTATATATATATATATATATATATATATATATATATATATATATATATATATATATATATATATATCCATTGACAAAAAATAGACCATAAATATTGCATAAATAATAATAAATTCAATCAAGTTGTCTCAAAATACTAAATTAAAAAGAATAAATATTATAGAACAAAAATAAATTGCATTGTTTTTTTTTTTTTTTTTTTGTTTTTTTTTTTTTTATTAAACATTCAAACATACATACAAACAAACAGTGCAATAGTGAGCAATCTTGTAATTCCATGATTCCAGAAGTGATATAAGAGCAAAAGAGTGGTTCAAGTGTTTGATCTGAGTGGGTGTGTGAGTGGGTGTGACTGTGGGTATGTGTGTGTGTGTGTGTGTGTGTGTGTGTGTGTGTGTGTGTGTGTGTGTGTATGCGATAACCAAAGTAACCATTTATTATTTATTACCATTGTCACTACCCTCACCACCCCTAATTGCATTGGTTTTACTGGGATGGAAGAAGTTTAATTTTTAGGCCTCCGGTCACTTCTAACCAGGAAGGCCCAGGACGTGACTCATAAAGGAAGCTCATCAGAGGGATATATATATATATATATATATATATACACACGGTATGTGCATATATATATATATATATATATATATATATATATATATATATATATATATATATATATATATATATATACACATACATACATACATACATACACACACACACATATATAATTGTATTGCTAAATAGTAGGCTACTGTATTCTAGTAATGGGAATTTAATGAGAATCATCATTAATGCTAATTACAAAAAAATCTCAAAAAGTGCATTACAGTAATGAGAATTTGGGGGGTAAGTTGTTCTTAATTGTCATGGAAATAATTGTTTCTTTATGCATCATTTCTTTTGGTTTTTGCATAATTTCCTTCGGTTTTGTGGTGAAATGATTCAATGTTTTAGTTGTAAGCTGTGTTTCACCATTGCGTGATATCACCAGACTCTTGTTAAGGTTTAGAGGTCATGGAGATTTTGGGCAGCATCCTAGTTGCACAAAAAGCGTTATATTGTCCAAACTGGTTCACTATTTAAAATAAACAGAGCTTTATACAGTCCCAGAAGTCTGTCCAGTCGTTTAGAGTCAGTCAAACTTTACACGGCACATAAATCATTCTTTCACAGCTTTTAGCCGGGTGCCAAGCTGTGGCCCATCCCGCCCACTGGGCAGTGCCACGCCAGGGCCAGCTGAAAGCCCGTTCACCCCTCAGTTCCCGAACCGTGAAGAATGGAATGAACTCCCACTTCACTTAAAGATCGCAGGGACAGACCTGGATGATGCCAGAAAAGCTCACAGGGTGAAGCAGCCCTTTGGGTGCTTTATCAGAGCTCAAAGGCAGTTCAGTGCCCACTCAATGCCCCTATTGTGCCCCTGTGAGAGGACAGGCCAGGTCGGGGCCAGTTCTGGAAACTGACCTTACAATAGAGGGACGCACAAAGAAAAGCCTGTGCAGACTGAAGCCTGAAAACATTGGGCCAACGTTTGCTGCACAAACACCACACAACACCACAGACCTCCTGGTAGAATGTGCCATCCCTGCCCAGAGGTCACGTGTGATTATTTAGTCCTTTGTGATTTGATTTGACTTTATTTTATTATAATATATACATACTGATATAGTTTTTATTAGTATTTTGTATTAGCTTATATTCTTTTTATATTTGATTCAGTTTTGATAGGTTTTAATTTTTACTATTTTTTGCCATTTTTAAATGTTACGGTTTCAGTTGAATTTATTTTTTATTTCAATATTAATTTTAGTTCAGTACCTCTTTTAGTTCACATTTATTTCCAGTTAGCAATTTTAATTTAGCTTATTTCAGTTAGTAAGTTGCCAAGGCAATGTACACTACCGGTCAAAAGTTTAAGATCGGTAAGATTTTTTATGTTTTTAAAAGAAGTCTCTTCTGCTCACCAAGGCTGCAATTTTTTGATAAAAAATACACAAAAAACACAGTAATATTGTGAAATATTATTACAATTTAAAATGACTTTTTTATGTTAATATATATTAAAATGTAATTTATTCCTCTGAAAAAAAGCTGAATTTTCAGCATCATTACTCCAGTTTTCAGTGTCACATGATCCTTCACAAATCACTCTAATATGATGATTTTATGCTCCAAAAACATGTATGATTATTATCCATGTTGAAAACAGTTTTTTACATTTTTATTTCAGGATTCTTTGATGAATAGAAAGTTCAAAAGAACAGCATTTATTTAATTAGAATCTTTTCTAACATTATAAATGTCTTTACTGTAACTTTTTATCAATGTAACTCATCCTTGATGAATAGAAGTATTGATTTCTTATTTATTTCCCCCCAAAAAAATACAAATTCTTACTGACCCCAAACTTTTTAAAGGGTAGTGTTTAATGTAACAAAAGCTTTCCATTTCAGATAAAAGCTGTTCTTTTGAACTTTCTATTCATCAAAGAATCCTGAAATAAAAATGTAAAAAACTGTTTTCAACATGGATAATAATCATACATGTTTTTGGAGCATAAAATCATCATATTAGAGTGATTTGTGAAGGATCATGTGACACTGAAGAATGGAGTAATGATGCTGAAAATGCAGCTTTTTTTAGAGGAATAAATTACATTTTAATATATAATAACATAAAAAAGTCATTTTAAATTGTCATAATATTTCACAATATTACTGTGTTTTTTGTGTATTTTTTATCTAAAAATTGCAGCCTTGGTGAGCAGAAGAGACTTCTTTTAAAAACATAAAAAATCTTACCGATCTTAAACTTTTGACCGGTTGTGTGTGTGTGTGTGTGTATATATATATGATAGCGTTAGCAATGGCGTGTGGCCTTGTGTGCGTTATTAAAAATTACTTCAAGGACCCATTTCCATTTTTCTCTCTTGTTTAAAACAACACCAAGGAACTTTTCCTCTGCGGTCACCCTACAGATTTGAAGCGGAATTGTCTATTAAAGTTGTCGTAAATAATTTAGCCAACCGCAGCCTACTGTTGCATGCGCACACTCGGTGTTTATCCATCACCAGCTTTGAAATCAACAATGGCCAGAGACAATTTGAGGAAGTGCTGGGGGAAGTGACGTATGCCGTAAAGCAAGCAAATTTTGTAGTTCTTTTTGTGCTCCGGTTGCTGCCCGAAACCCGAAGTTACCTAGTGGTAGTAAAAGTGATACAGACCATAGCCTGCCATAGCCTTACGCGTCATTTAACCTATTGTAAGTCGATGTACCATCACAAGGGTCTTGGAAATATATTATGAAGGTTGACGACAAACTACATAGTGTTACTTTAACAATTTCCCTACCATTGACGGAAATTTCTGACTTTCCGTGTTTTCACTGTTATACGGTTGGGCCGCTTTTAAGCATCTTTTGAAAGAGTACAGAATCTCCTTCTCAAATCATATGCGAAGAAGATGCAGAAACAAGCGATATCTTACATAATCACATATAATATATATATATATATATATATATATATATATATATATATATATATATATATATATATATATAAATCAAAACTGCCTATTGTTACTGAATGAAATGTTGACCCAGGATGAGCTTCAGGACTGTGCAAGCTTTGGTGTTGATGATGGACTCGAATTTTACTCCATCTATGTTTTGATCATCGTTCTGAATCCCATTCAAATGTTGTCTGACTAAAACTTGAATTTCTCATCTTATTGCTTAATTTTTTTCTTTATGAAACTTACACACATTCAAGAAGAAAATGTTTTTTTGTTTAAAAGCAGAAGGTCTATTCTTTCTTTTGATGTATTCCATGTTCACATATTCATACAACAAAATATTCTGGGATTCATGACATTTTTGTGAAAATGTTAGAAAACACTGGCGGTGGCTGGCAACTTTTTTTAAACGCTGGTGGGGAAAGAGTTAATGTTCTAGTTTCTCTGGTTAATTTAGCAATTGATGTCAAGAACATGAGAGCAGGAAGGAGACGTTTATCTCTCGTTCTTTCTCACTTTTTCGTTCTCTCACTTTGTTTGGTCTGTTGCGGATATCCTGCCGTCGGGTCGACTGCTTCAACCTCTGCCTGCAAACAGGAAGTGACTGTGTGTGCAGTGGTGGGAGCTTCCTGTTACGACTGGCCTGTTTGCTGCCACACCTATGATGACCAATTATGGTCTTTTTGACACAGTGGTCGTATTCTTTAGTGTTCACTTACAAAAACTTCACTGTTAGTATTTCTCATACTTAGGCATTTGAACAAGCTGCAGGCATTAGGTGTGGTTAGTTGAGGTGTGTGTGATCAGACGTTCAACTTTTAACCTGTCAATGTATGTCTGATTTAAGTAGGCTACTGTTTGACTTTGTTGATTTAGTTTACTTACCCCACTGTTCAAAAGTTTGGGGTATTTTTTTTTATTTATTTATTTTTTTTTTTGATGAAGTAAATGTTAATACCTTAATTTAGGAAAAAGCAGTGTTGGCTTCGAGTCCACCTTATTTGAGTCTGAGTTGAGTCCGAGTCTAAGAGCAGAGTCCGAAGTCCAACTAAATATTACTGTATGTCATTAAAGATAATGTAGGTTATTTGTTCAGTTTTATTATGCTGGTTAAAAGTCTCTTCACATCCTGATAGTATTCACTAAGTTAAGTGGTCTAAATGTATTTATGTATCCTGTATATCTTGTCTGTGGAAAGCATTTAATTCAAGTTTTTATTGATTTGTTTAAACCATTTTTTTTTTGGTTTCCACATCTCATGCCTGCTGATCACTCTGTAAGTCACCATTGTAATGGAAGTTATGACTTGACTTCTGTATTGTGACATACTGTATTTCTGAGTTCAATATCTTAGATAGAGCGGGACTTGACTGTATCCATCGATATAAATTCAACCAGTAACTAGGTTACTTTGGTGTATGGGAATTGCGTATTGGGATCTGAAAAGACAGACCCATTTGCGGATATGTGTATTGTGTGTAATTTATATGACAGGTGGTTGGCTATAGGCCTTGGTCAGGGTAGTTCCATATTGAATTTTACATGGCTGAAGATGAGGCTTGGACCTAAAGTCCTTACAATAGCATCCAGTGTGTATAAAGGTCAAATATCAAAATAACTTTTTTGTAAATAACTGTTTTGTAAAGATGTTTTGTCAGATGAGCCATTCATGTATTTTTTTTAACACGTAACATTATTGGCAGTTTGTTGTATGGATACGATTCCAAATGAATGAATATTTTGTTAGTGCTCCACCCTGCACTAACCATATTACCACAGTAATAAGCTAAAGCAATAATCAGTATAGAAATAAAAGAAAAAGGAATAAATATAATTTTTCACAGTGTGATGAGTCTGCCCAAAAATGTGTTCCGAGATCACCCAAAATGTCTAGGATTCGGCTTTTGTGTTCTACAGTCACCATTCATTATGTTTACTGTGGCGAGCAGGGCGAGGCTAGGGCTGCGAGGGAACGGCGCCAGTGGTGTGATTGCTGATGAGCGACACCTCTGAGATGCAGCGGTCTCGTATCTCTTACGGAGGAGCGAGAATTTTCTTTGCAATGTTAAAACGCACATCAACCGACCACTTGTTTAGCGTTCATGTAAACACTACATTCAGATTCACTAATCGGAATGAATTCAGTAAACAATGAATGGCGACTGCAGAACGCAAAAGCTGAATCCTGGACATCGACGGCCAGACATGTCTGGGAAAAAAAGCATAGTGTCTGGCTGACACTATGTGTACTTTCTGTGAGTAAGATCCCACCCTCTATGGGCGGGTTGAAAACATGCGGGACAGCCCCTACTACTGACTGTAATCCTTTGGCCCCGTCCACACTACTGCGTTTCGTTTAAAAACGGAGACCTTTTGCTACCTTTGCACCTCCCGTCCCAGACTAAAACAGGAAAACGAAGACCTAAAACGGAGAATTTTAGAAACGATGCAGCTCCGTTTTTCGTTTTGAATCTCCGGAGGGCGTTTTAGTGTGGACGGAGCAAAACGGAGGAGTTTAGAAACGCTGACGCAGAGGCTCAGCGCTCGGCTCTATGATTGGGTGTTATCAGTCATGACGTATCCTTCCCTGATTCGCCAAACACTGTTTACACCGGCGCGCGCATGCCCAGTGTTGGTGAATGGTCACGTGATCCGCGTTTTCAGTCGTTTTAATCTGGACGGAAATTATTTCTAATACGCAGATAAAACGCTGGTGTGGACCGAGATCGTATTTGTTTTAATTCTCCGTTTTTAAACGAAAACACAGTAGTGTGGACGGGGCCTTAGCCTCTGGCCAAAAGATCCTCTGATGAGGCAAAATGATGATTTTTGCTTCATCAGAGGATTTTTCCAGACAAAAAATACAGAAATGTCTTGTCTCAGGGGGATATGAGGATGGAAAGCATGGTCATTGGAAAATATAAAAGGTTTTCTACTAATACAAGTAGGGCTGTAGTCAACCAAAGAAATCCTTGGTCGACCAAAGTCTTGTCCTGCACAACGATTAGTCGACCAAAAAAAAGGGATGTTTTGATTGAACATTTTTGAACAATTTCCATAGAGCATTTATATAACAACGAAAAACATCAACAATATATAAAACTATAATAATAATACAATTCTTTGCAAATTAAGTGATTTTTTTAACTGCAAAGTGAGGAGCTCTGTCCTAGGTCTAGTAATTATCGCGCACCTGACCACACCAGACACTACAAAAAATATAACTGCTATCTGCCACATAATGAAAAATCCTAACAAAAGCTCTCGTTTATACAGGCTGTATATTCTTCTTTACTTTCAAAGCTATGGGTTAACTTTCGTCCAGCCGATCTAGGCATTTTAAAACAAACACACACAAAAAAACAAATAGCCTAAAAACAATCCTAATAATAATCGGCTGTATTGTATTGTTACATTATTTAGGCTATTTTCAAATGTGTAAAGTGTACAAATAAACAAAAACATATCAAGAAAACACAATCTATTGAGTTAAAAGGACTGCTCACGTTTTTTGCGCGCTCAAGTTCGATTTCAAATGTAGGTGTGCGGTGTACGCGCTCATAATGGAAGCAACGGCCACGGTGCAACACACTTTTTTTCCAAGTGCGTCCACGCCGCACCGAGATAAAAATATATAGTGCATAAAAACATAAAAACCAAAACAAGTAGCATTCTAACTGACTGAATACAGCTAAACTACCTATATCCCTGACTGAAAGCGAAGCAGCAGCGCAGCCAGCCACAGGTGCGGTTCCTGAGTGTTATGTGTGTGCGCTAAACTGTGGCGCTGTTAAAAAAAATAGCCTAAATTAAAGCATTTAAAGTTGGGGATAAAACAGGCTAATTATATTTAGAATACAGTAATATTTAACTGCCTATAAAAGGAATAAATATCAAGGAGTAAATCATTGAAAATTTCTTTCTATTGGTAAAAAAAAAATGCAACTGGTCAACCAATAAGAATGTCAGTCGACCAAGACGGCATCGACCGATTAGTCGACTAAACGACTAAAGTTGACTGCCCTAAATACAAGACTTGATCCTAATCCTGAAGAATCCCTTTAATGAGAAGACGAGCATATAGGAGTGCTGCAGCTTAATGGATACTAAACTAAACTCCTGATATGTACTAAGTAGAACGCGAAAGTAATTGTACAAGTACTCCATTCAGTTCTCTTTTGCATCTTATTGCGCTTGAACAATTTAAAATCGCTTGAATGTTAACTGGCTTGACTTAAAAATACAACATCCAAATTATAGATTTTCATGATTACGCAGTACTGATGACACAATGAAAATGAAGACGCTCAACAACAGCCTGGTGTTGGCCGACGGTTGACCATCGGCTTGGTGTGTCAGGGCCTTTACTAAAAATAAGCAATTGCTATATTAGATTTCTTGAAATTTCTGAAATGTCAACTTCAGGCTTGACTTCGTGAGTTTGTTCGGTGTCTTGTTTTTGCTCAGACGGGGTGTGTTGGGGGAAGGCAGTAATATTTGCGTTTATTTTTTTCATTTGGTGGCTCTAGAGTCCCAAAGATTACATGCTTTAGCTTTAACATTTGCATGTTCTGAGATTGTATCACATTTTCATGTCAAGTCAGAAAATAATCGAAACAAACAGGCAGGGTCATTAATGCAATATTGTCATGTTCTGTTGTGACCGAATACAGCTTTGAGTGAGCTGGGCACACCTTATCAGAGCATTGATTCAAAGCAGTGGTCCACCTGATCTGGACCGCACGGGGTGATTGTTCCGGTTGCCATGACAACCACTCCACCTTCTGTTTATGGAGATGAAGTGGTGTGTTTGCCTGTAATTTCCTGAGCTTGACAGCGGAAGTCTTGAATTGACTTCTATGTCTTTAATATACATGACACACACCTGGACTGCCATTCATTTGGAAGCCGAATCTAAACAGCTCTCTCATGGATCTACAGGGAGCAGTGTGTGGCCTCATGTCTTAACAGATGCTTTCCTAACCAACAAGCACTGAAGTGGACATAATGCATTAATGGCAACCAGAACAGTTTACCTGAAAAAGATTCATGCTTACATCTGTAACTGGGCCATTAGCAAGTGTTCTTGTCAGGTTTCAGAGATTCAGGCCTTATTTGACGGGGTCGTTTCTGAATCTTTCTGTTGGTTTGTCCGATTTGCCTGATTGGATGTTTAGACTGGGTCATTTCGTTTTTCTTCATGTTTACATTAGTGGCTCCTGTTTCTTTCATGTGAAATTCTTATGGCTTTGCTTGGACTGTGTTTACCGCTGGCAGACCACTGAGGCTCAGTTCTGAAGAAACCACAGTCGATGTTGTCGATATTGTGTCAGTCTTTCTGGTGCCGCACTTACCAGTCATTGTCCAGTACCCTTTTTCCTCTGTTTCTTTATTTTGTGTGTTTGTGCGTGCATGCATAGATATTGAAATTTGCAGGATTTGCATATGATGTTGTTTTATGTTTGTTGTGAGTTTAAAAGGGCTTTTTCGTTTAAATAATTATTGTTTTATTTTCTAAATGTATTTACTTTTTAACCCCCCCAAACAGTTTTTTAGAATTATGTAATGAACACAAAGCAGAGATTATATTTCATAATTTATAATCTGTAATTTTCTTTTTACTACACAGATGTAAACAGCAGCATTTATACTGTTTATACTTATACTTATATTTATATTTGTACTGTAAATGGTAATGAATAATGTTTACTTGCACATTCTTTTTTTTACTAAACTCAATGAAGAATGTGGTCATTTTGAATGAGTCGTTAAATAATTTTTCAGAGGTGTTCACAAATTAATCTAAATAAAAATTTAGTTTTTTGAAAAGATTGCAAAACTAGTCTTAAGTCAGTCAAATAAAGCCAAAGAAATATCGGCTTTATTGGTAAATAAAATCAAATAAAGATTTTTACTGATGCTAAGTGTATTTCTCCAGCAAAAATCATACGGAGTACAGTATATTGTTAATAGGGACTTTAAGGCAACAGCTGCTGATAAACGGCAACAGCAGGCGGAAGTAAACGGTTAAATGCCGTAGGCAACGACAGCCGGAAGTAAACTGTTAACTGCCGTAGGCAACGGCAGCCGAAAGTAAACGGTTAACTGCCGTAGGCAATGGCAGCCGGAAGTAAACTGTTAACTGCCGTAGGCAACGGCAGCCGGAAAGTAAACAGTTAACTGCCGTAGGCAACGGCAGCCGGAAGTAAACAGTTGGCTGGAAGTAAACAGTTAATTGCCGTATGCAACGGCAGCCGAAGTAAATGGTTAACTGCCGTAGGCAACGGCAGCTGGAAGTAAACGGTTAACTGCCATAGGCAATGGCGGCCGGAAGTAAACAGTTAGGCAACGGCAGCCCGGAATTAAACAGTTAACTGCCATAGGCAACGGCAGCCGGAAATAAACAGTTAACTGCCGTAGGCAACGGCAGCTGGAAGTAAACGGTTAACTGCCATAGGCAATGGCGGCCGCGAAGTAAACAGTTAGGCAACGGCAGCCGGAATTAAACAGTTAACTGCCATAGGCAACGGCAGCCGGAATTAAACAGTTAACTGCCGTAGGCAACGGCAGCTGGAAGTAAACAGTTAGCTGGAAGTAAACCCGGTAGTTGCCGTATGCAACGGCAGCCGGAAGTAAATGGTTAACTGCCGTAGGCAGACGGCAGCCGGAAGTAAACGGTTAACTGCCGTAGGTAATGGCGGCCGGAAGTAAACAGTTAGGCAACGGCAGCCGGAATTAAACAGTTAACTGCCGTAGGCAACGGCAGCCGGAAGTAAACAGTTAACTGCCGTAGGCAACGGCAGCCGAAGTAAACGGTTAACTGCCGTAGAGAATGGCGGCGCGGAAGTAAACAGTTAAAGCTACAATATGTAAGGATTTTGTAATAAAATATCCAAAAATCACTTGCACGGTGTGATATATTTCCTGCAGTTGTGTACTTACAATATCCCCAAAGTCTCCAAAGTTGTTTTATTTCAGAGAAATTCCAATTTTAAAAAGTGTCCGTCCCGGAAAAAAATGTCGCCTGTAAATGACGCAATATCCGCGCTTTCCTCGGCTATTCTCGGCTATCCTCGTTTCCGCTCGTATTGCCATAGCCATGACGTAAACATGGCGACAGACGCAGACAACTGCATAGTGAGTAACATCTAGCGGCACCCAGTTCTTGTTTTGTTCAAACACAGACCATGGCAAGCAGACTAGAATGAGGATCAATATCAGCATGATGTTTTTGAGATGCCGATAGCTAGCGTCCGAGACTGACTTCCACTCGAGAGAGCTACGTAGCGTCCGTGACTAATTTGGACTTGACAGAACTCACGAGTCACGACATTACAGCTTCATTGGACAGGTGAGCAAAATTATAAAACAAATCAATGTTATAACGTTAGCTTGACATGATGAAATGTTAGAATATGGTCAGTATGTTATTCTTATGTTGATCTAGCTGCTAGTTCGTATAGCAAACCAACTACAGTAACACGTAGAATAACATTATGACTTTCAACACACATTTAAATGCTGTTTAGTATGATAGTGTAGCATTATTCCAAGTGGAACAGCGATGCGTTTCCCTCACAAGATTAATTCATCTAATAAACTGACCTGTGTGAGTAATCCAGCACTTGCGTGTAGTTCAATAGGATGAAATTTCCTTATTCCTTTATATCCGCGGGACTCGCGTGTGATATATGTATCTTATTAGCAATCGCGACCTGCTTCATAGCACTGTAATGTTAAAAAACATGAGTGTTTTCACTTATCCTTAAACATTATTAGATCCATCAGCTTGACAGCAAGTCCCATCATTCAGCTCGTTACTGCGTCATATAGATTCGCCTTTGTTATTGTTGGAAACGGCGCCCTCTTGTGCCCAACTGAAGTTACATACTGGAGCTTTAACTGCCGTAGGCAATGGCAGCCGGAAGTAAACAGTTAGCTGCCATAGGCAAGGCAGCCGGTAAGTAAACAGTTAACTGCCGTAGGCAACGGCATCTGGAAGTAAACAGTTACGGTCAACGGCAGCCGGAAGTAAACAGTTAACTGCCGTAGGCAACGGCAGCCGGAAGTAAACGGTTAACTGCCATGGGCAACAGCAGCCGGAAGTAAACGGTTACTACCGTAGGCAGCGGCAGCTGGAAGTAAACGGTTAACTACCGTAGGCAGCGGCAGCTGGAAGTAAACGGTTAACTACCGTAGGCAACAGCAGCCAGAAGTAAATAGTTAACTGCCGTAGCTAAAGAGTGCAAAAATCACTAAGCAGCAGTAAAGAGGACGGCAAAGGGGATAATTGAATCATCAGACTAAATACAAAAAAGAAAGTGATTTTAAAAACTAAGGAAAGGTTGATTTTTAAACAAAACGGAGGCTAGATAGACCCTCCCTCCTCATCTGCACTGACCTCTCAAACCCCACCCCCAGGGCCTTCTTGTCAGTTATTGGCTGGAACAGTTTGTTATGTTTTGTGGAGCGGGTTGCTGCTGTTTGTTTTTGTTGCCATTTGTGGAGCCTGGGTTGTCTGCATAGACAGCATTATTTTTACAGTGTGTTTAGGGGACAGGCAGCTAGCGGATAGTGAGATGTTTGCTGTTTGTGAGAAAAAATGTTTGGGCCTAAAAAACGTGTGACATTGCTTAGAGCACCTTTAATGATATACAGAAATAATTACAATGCCACGTAACCTAAAATATAACTTTCTTATTCTGTCACGTAACGACTACAGTCAAATCAGCTGTTCTCCCGTAATAGACAGTTACAGGAGAATATCGCAAAGTAGCAGTTAATGTCACGCATGCGCAATAGAATGCCAGAATGCCGTTTCCGTTCCACCAGAGGCTGTAGTCCCTATTATTTAACATGTGGGCCAACCTTGTACACAAGACTTTTTTGTTTTAAGTTTTCTTTTTTCTTTGACCTTTTTATATTTCATCTTGTTTTCTTTGTGTGTATGTGTGTGCGTGTCCAGCGTTGGAAAAACATGTCCAGTGATTATTCTAATATGCAGAGGGAGTCATGCAGAGGAAGGAAAATAAAAGGCGTCAGCCCAGCTGATCTGTAATGTCCTGTTGAGGGTCTGAAAGAGGCCAGTCTGTGCCACACCGCCGCCCTCAGCCGAAGAGAAGAGCCCCTTTCTCCTGCCTCATTCCCTGCTGCTTACACAAACACAAACACATGCCATGCTCTCATCCACTCGCACTGTAGATGCTGTGTTCACAGCGAGCGGCTTTGAGTGCCGTTGTTTGCTATATGGGAATTGGGCAGGTGGGGATGGGCCGCTATGAAAGCCAGCGACTAATCAGCCTCAAATAGAGGTGCACCTCTCCTCCTCCATTTACAATGGCGGAAGAGGGCCGGGGCACTATAGTGAAAATATTAGAAAGTAGGGCCGCCTTGTTTCACCATATGTCAGGTGGCGTTTGTGCAGTTAGGGATGGAACTGTAATTTTGAGAGGCCTAGGCCTTTGACGTTCCCAGAGGAGCCCGTATGCGCTCCCCGTTCTTCATGCCAACAGCAAACATATGTCACAGTCGTTGGAATTTGGGTTGCTTTGTAACGTGTTGTGTGTTTGTGCTAGTGATAAATGGTGCTCGATGACAGGGTCATGAGAACACGCATATGGCCTGTTAATTGCTTTGTTTTCATGTTCGAAAACACAAAATATGCGAAGACATCGATGTTGCATTCAAATCCACATGCTTTTATAACTGCACATTACAGGCAAAGCATTTTTTTAATAGTTAAACAGTACAGCATCCACATAATTAAATGTCTTGTCCTTGTTTATTTCTGCTTGTCTTTGCAATTTAAGAATTAACTAATTTGCTTAATTCATGAATTCTAAACCCTTGAATCCCCCCACACACACACACCTCCATCCACCCATTTATGTTATGAGGAGGAATAGCAATGGAATTGTTGCTTTAGAAAACAAACAAATTCAACCGTCTTATGCTGTTTTTTATTTATTTATTTATTTATTTTATCTTTTTCAGGCACTGCAGAAGTTGGCTAGTCAATATTTAAAGAGGGACTGGCCTGGGATCAAACCAGATGATCAGAGGACAGACTACAGGTGAGTGAAAAAAAATCCTCTTTCACAAGTTTATGGTTAAATTGGATTGTAATGTTTAATGGCCATCATTTTCCCTACTGGATTCTTTACATTGATAGTTTGTTTTTTAAGTCTTACAATACTGCCATAACTAAGTTTTAAAGTAATCTAGTGATTAATCTCAATGCAGAAAGTTTTCTGACTACAATAGAAATCTGAATTAAAGGGGACCTATTATGCCACTTTTTACAAGATGTAATAAAAGTCTTCGGTGTCCCCAGAATGTGTCTCTGAAGATTCACTATATTGTAAATGTCTATTTTTATGTAGAAGCAAAAACATGCTGTTTTTGTGCATGTGTCTTTAAATCCAAATCAGCTGTTACTCCCCACCCAACTTTCCAGAAGAGGGCGGAGCTTTTACAGCTCATGCCTCCAATACTCTGCCAAAAACCAAGGGGGTAATCCATCAGCCGGAAGTTGAAGCTACCTCCGGGGCCGCCATTGTAGCGTACTATCACCTGCTGTTAGCATCCCATTGACTCCCATTCATTTTGGCGTCACTTTGACAGCGAATAACTTTACATCTGAGATGTCCAAAGACTCCATTTATCCATTATTTATTTCTAAAGAAACACGACAATGTATAAAAGGCTCATTTACTTTGTATGTTACGTTATGGCCACGTAGAAGCCGTTCTTGTAAAAATAGGCTACAAATTGCGTCATAACCACTTGACTGTCCGTCGCACAGTAGAGAATTACCGTAAAGACAGGAAGAGAAGCTCGCACAGCCTCACAGGCAATCTTTTACTGTCTAAAGTCAGCCCATGGCATAAATAGAAGCAAAATGACAAAATAACTAATCAGAATACTTACCAAAAGTTGCTCCAGGTTCGCGCTTTGCCATCTCTGTGCACAATTAAAGTTTCTCTTGGCACAGCTACTACAAGTCAGTCAGTTTGCTCACGTGACATCTATGTCGTCAAGCTCAGTTTGAGCCTGCTCAGAACGCTCGACTATCAGGAAGTGAGTGCCCATGTTGAGCTTCAACTCTCTCCGTTGAAATCAACGGGGTCGCTGTGTCCATTTCTTTTACTGATGCCAAAAACCAAAACATCTGTTTGGTTTTGATTATCATCCCCATCGCGGTCACGCTCACGTGACATTGCAGTTCTTCATCATGAAAGTTTTTGTTTGCATGCGATTTAAAGCCATATCAGTTTAAACTTCTGATATGTGTTTTTTTTGAGCGCACACATCCAAAGCACACGCACAGAAATCTGGATGTCAGACGGCACGTCCCGTGAGTATTAAAGTTCTCTTTAAGGTTATGTCTGAAACACACAAAGTTCACATAAACACAGTCGGTTATGTCTGTGAATGTGAACAGCAGAGAAAGAAATTGCATGTGTATATTAGATCTGTGTATTAAAGTAACTGCAGCATAAAACCTACTGTACCTGCTGTTGTAAATGAATCAAACAACAAAAGAAAAACAGAAAATCGCTTACTGCTTTTGGTTGAATAGCTTTAATAAGAATACAATTCTTAGTTGAATGCTGCTTTTAAATGCTCTGGTGAGGAGATAAACATGGTGGACTGTGTACAGACAAGTTATTTCACTCTACCGCCATCTTTGAAACGCCTCTGACAGGCCTTCTCCAAAACGGTTTGACAAACTTACTATTAAATTCATGTTTGAAATCTGACAACAACCGTCTCAAACACTTTTTCTAAACACTTGAATCATGACACAAAACGTCATTTTTTCAGGCTGGATAAAGCTCATGCGCAGTGGAAGCGCACATCCAGACTGAAGCCCCGTTTACACCGCCAGCGACTTTGTCGCTGTGTGTCGCTAGGCTCTGTACTGTGATGTCGCTTGTGGGAGTTCGTAGTGCTGTCGCTCTAATGTTATTGGTAGACTGCACGTCTGGCCATATCTATACAAAAGACCATCACAAGTGATATATGCAACTATATAATTTTAATTTGACTGGGAATAAATTACTTTTAAGGCTAAAAAGAAACTATATGCTGTTGGGAGAGTGTTTTTATATTACCACATCAGTGTTCAGTGGATTAAATCATTTACTAGATCAACGATCGATCAATGAACAAATTAAACTCACTCATACTGTCACAAATTATAAAAACGTCTTTTGAATTTGACAAATAATCAATTTTCTTGTGCCTAATAGTCAACGTAATGAAGGGGAAATTGTAAAATAAACTGCAGCAGTACTAAACGTGCATCATAAAATTACAACACTCGACTGTAACTTTAAATGGATGAATTAAACTCACTGAGACTGTCGACAGTTTCTTTTGTCAACAGCATCATTTTACTATCCATGTTTGTGGTTACAGTCAAATCATTTAAAACAGTGAAATCATCCTCGAACTCTTTCTGTCTTGCCTGCACTCGAGACGGTCATGTGAGCTCCACTGAAAGTCTTCTTTCCTATTGGTTGTCGCTCGCGAAAATTCGCTTGACACGCCCACATTCTGTCGCCAAAGGTCACTGTCGTTGTGTCGCCGGATGTCGCCAGCGCTCCATTGAAATGAATGGGATCTTGTCGCTTTGTCGCTGCTTGTCTCCAGAGCGTCTAGCGGCAGCTGCGGTGATGCAATGACTTTACCAATCGGCGATTGGTTCTTATTTAAAAGGCGGACTCCGCCACATTGAGCGTTGCACTTTTGCCCATTTAAAACAATATCAGAGATGCGTTTTGTGTAATTCTGTAGTCTTTGGTACAGCTCACTGTAGGGGAGGAGCTAAGCTAATAGGGCAGATTCTGTCGCTAGTCATGGGCGGAGCCTGTTCTATTGTGATGTCACATTGGAGGACATTTCTGAATGGCTCATTTTGAGATGGTTTCATATTTATGAAAAAAATGGCGAACATAGTGGATGGATTTTTCCCACAATAGTATGGTTGTGTACACACGCTACATAGGCTATACACTTTTATTTTCAAAAACAATATTTTGCATAATAGGTCCCCTTTAAATTAAAAGGCTGCCACACTACAGTGACTATGGGCTCACAAGAAGATAACCAATGTATCCACTCTGGTATTTTTAAAATGTATGCAAAGCTTTCCCTTATTTAATACAGAGCTCTGTGATTTAATGCAACTTGTAGGATACTTGCCCTGATTATATTCATTGATTATGACTGATCATGCGTGAAGTAAACTCCCAGGTGCAACTGTTCAAATATTAGTCTGTTACTTTTGTGTGCATGAGAGTATTGATCCATAAATAGTGTTTACAATTAGTAAGCATGTTTTTCTTGCTGTAGGAATGTGTATGGAGTGTGGAGAGCTTATCTTGAAGGCACCGTGCAGGTGACACAGTCTCGTCTCAACGTCTGCGAGAACTACAAGAACGAGATTACGGACCCCGCCAAAACCGTACGGCTCTACAAAGAACAGCAGCTGAAAAAGGTACAAACCTCGACCCTCGGTCCTGTGGCCTGGACCGTCATGTGCTGTAATTCTCTAACGTCATTTTTCTCTGCTTTTCCCGGTGGCCGCCCACAGTGCATTGAGCAGCTGGGTCGGATCCAGGCGGAGCTCCAGGATTCAGTGAAGGATCTGGCTAAGTCCAAAAAGAAATACTTTGAGTTGGAGCAGATGGCCCAGGCTGTGCGGGAAAAGGCTGACATTGAGTCCAAGTAAGCGCGTCTGGTATTGCAGGTGCAAATGGTCCCAGAGGTGCCCGGATCAGAAGCACACACTTCACATGTGCTTGTTCCATTAATTGAGTCCCATTAATTAAAGAATAACCACCAGGAGTGGACAATATTTTGGTTAAAACAATATACTGGTTGGAATTGGTGTACATTTTATGCGATTTTGCAAAATGCTGCATTGAAATTTTTTTTGACTTTAGACATTAAAGAGCCCCTATCATGGATTTTTGAAAATGACTGTTCATATGGTGTGGAATGTAGCTATAAGGGAATGAAAACATCCTGCATAGATTTATATCTGACAGTTCACCGTATATAAAGTTATTGTCTTTCAAAAGTGAGAGTCGACTCTGAGTCTATAAAATAAATTGTTTTTGAAACGAGTCATTAGCTGGTTCGTCGTGACGTATATACATACTGGCCGCGCCCAGTTACTGCGCGCGCAGACGGAAGTCTAGATATAACACATTCAAATACTTCATCATAGCATCATGTCGAGAAGACGCTGTGTTCTACAATGCAAAGATAGTTCAGCCACTTTGTTTTCATTTACCAGTGACGAGCATGTGAAGAATCGGTGGTTAGAGTTAATTTTTGCAACGAGACCACAATAGTATAGCCCGATTGTGTTCTCATCATTTTAATTACGAATCGTTCAAAAACATAAATGAATTCAAATGTGGATTTGCAAGCGTTTTTTCCTGAAGGAGGGCTCAGTAACTTACTTACCCAGTGTATATGGATCAGCTTCCTCCTATGAATCACAACCTGTAAGTATTATTAATAATTGTTGCTTTTATGGGTTTTGAACGGTTTTGTAGCGTCGGGCGCGAGGAGGAAGGCGCAAGTATGCGTGTAAGTTACGCTCAGCGCAGCTTCTAGGTCTCCAATGTCATTTTTTTTTAAAAAATATGTGAAATGTTTGTCGCTGTTATTGGAGTTGTCAAAGAATAGAGCGTCTTGTAGTACTGCAGTGCTTTATCGATATGTTTATGCGTTATTCTAACAAACAATAACTGACTGGGTCATCTGACCAATCGCCGCGATTAGCGTCACGCAAAGGAGTGGTTTGGAAAAATGAGTCATTGTACGAATCATTTGGAAGTCGGTGAGCAAATCAGTTAAAAATAAATGCATATTATAAGACAAAGTGTTTTTTGTCCTTGCATGCATGTTAAACTGTTTTTGGCAACAAAAATAGGAACATTTCAAATGCTATGATAGGGGCTCTTTAAGATAATAGGACTTTTTTTTAGCTTAAGGGTACAGTTCACCCAACAATGTAAACTCTGGCATCAATTACTCTCTCATGTCGTTCCAAACTCGTTTTTCGTTTTCTGGGTGGAGACCTGAGACCTTTCTGACCCTCCATTGAAAGTCCATTGCCCCAAAACTGTGACACTTCAGAACGTTCATAAAAATAACGTAAAATAAATCCATATGAATCGAGCAGTTTAATCCACTATTGGAACATAAACAGAAGCTCAAAAGTGCATAACAAGCGAGAATGAACCTCATTGGTTCTCATGCTTGAGTTTCCGTCACTAAATTAGAATGCTTTAATCAATGTTTATATGTGAAACATATGTTTGTATAAGCTTAAATTAAATCCCTTCATCATATAAAGCGATCTTGTCTTCTCAGAAGATCAGGGGTGTAACGATTCACTCGTTTTCTCGATGCATCGATTACAAATCCTGACGATGCATATGCATCGATCCTGAAACATGTATTTTGAATCGTGAATCGTTTATTTACGTGAATAATCGATTTAAAAGGCTAAGAATCAAATTAATCGCGATTCTATAGCGATTCAGTGGTTTAAAATATATAAACACAACCTTAAAGTGTTCCTGGTACAAGCTGCCTCACGCATTGGCCGTGAGACATCCACATTTGATTGGTTTCACGAGCTCACACACCTCTGATTTCTCACGCTGAAGCCCGGTCGGTCAAATGACTGAAAGATGAGTTTATCTTTTTGCCTGTTGAGCAACTCGTGTCGTGATCGGCTGAGTTATACCGCAAATTAGTTAAAATCTCCCGGAATCTAGAGCGAGCATGCATACGAGACAGAGGTTGTGCTCCAAACCGCGAATCGCGCGTGCACGAACTCGGCAGAGAGGAAAAGCGAGCGAGAGACCAGCTTGCGAGTACAGAGAGTCTTTCCATGTAATAAATGCCCGCCCTTGAATAAAGTGGGCTTTTTTTCAATTTGCACAAATCGTTCTTGAATTCGAATCAAAAACCTATGAATCGTGAATCGAATCGATTCACTGTCTACCCAAAGATTCACAGCCCTACAGAAGATAGAAGACGTAAACTGCTCTATTCACATGTATTTTTTTTACAATCTTTTAATGTATGTTTTGAAACATCTTGCTGTTTTTGAATGACATTGGGGTGAGTAGTTGATGACAGAATTAAAATGTTTGGGTGAACTAACCCTTTAAATACCCATAAATGGATTTAGCAGACACTTTTACATTCAATGCATGTTTTATCACATGTATTCCTTGGGAATCAATGAGCTTTCCATAGCTAGTGTTGTTCTCTGCTTGTTTAAGTTACAGGGAATGTGGTTTGCGTAACACTGTGCATATCTTGGAATTGAAATTTAAAATTGAATTGCGCCAAGCAGTTTTCCACTTTTTATAGAACCTGTTCAGCTCCGAATCAAAAACTTAAGATGTCCTCCGCATTAAAAGCGCCAAAGAATATAAAAGATGTGTCGCTGAGATGATATGCCTTCATTAAATATGAATTTCTTTGGCTGATACTTAAGCCCCCTGTAGGGAATACCCCGCTCTGTTCAAAGCAATTTATTAGCCCGATGCAGAATTTGTTAAACACACTCAACCATCTCTCTTCATCTTCAAGGGCCATTTGTACCCACGCTACAATTGCCATTTCAAAGCCTCTGCCAAGACCGGATTAGACAGAGAGGCGAAAGACGAGTCCAGTGGCATGGAGTTGTGAGCTCGCTCAGTTCTTTTATTGATTTTGGCTATCGATGTTGCCCTGCTTGTTTCACATGGCTGGCAGTAAAGCTGAATTAGAATCAGTTATTGTTCTCAGCGGCAGAAGGAAGATGGGAGAGAATCTGTCGGGTTCCTTAATTTTCATGCAGAATTGATGAATCAAAGTGTATCAGATTCCAGAGCAACTCTGATTTCTAATGAATGGGGCTCTGTGATGAGGAAGTTATCTTTTAATCCAGACATAAACGCAGAAAATTAGATGTTTCGAATTTCATTAAACGACTTTAAATGAATTTTCATAGATGGATAGTGCAATTTTGCCTGTCCTTTTATTTATTTATTTTTACACTTGAATTTGAACATAGTTGGTGATAAAAACCTACAGTTTTTCATAATGTTATTCCAAACCCATTTGACTTTTTTTTTTTTCTTCTTTTTGTAGTAGTTTCAAAGCATGTCATTGGGCCTCATTACATCAGGTCACTTCATGAGTTTGCGTTTTCTCTTGATCGGATAGCTATCTGATTGTTAAAAGACCAGGTGTAAATGCCCTTCATACACCGATTAAAATCCGATCCCACTCAAACCACTTCATGAGGTGGTTTAAGGGCCCGTTACACCTGGCCACTTCATGCGTTTTCTGTGATCGGATAGGTATCAGATCGTGAAAAGACCAGGTGTAAATGCCCCCGAAACGCATTCGAGACGGAAGGTGGTCTGGGCCGCATTCCAGACGAAACTGGACATGTGTAAATGCATCTGGTTCTTGGAACCACATATGTAAATGTTACTACTCCCAAAAATGCAAAAAATAAAAAATAAACGTGTGAGAGCGTGTTATAGGCCATATGTCATGCTATTTTAGTCAGATATGACGACGCTAATGCGACACGCATCACCTCAGATGAGCAGCTGGACGCCTATCAAGTCAGCGCGCCGCAATCTATCGCAAATCAAAGTGAAAGTAAGTCGCAGACGATTAACACTACCATCTTCATTAAAAGTAAAGAAACGAAATGATCTCACCAGTTCTGTTGCCGCTCTCTCTTATCGCCGTCTTTGCCAATTTTGAAATTAGCCGATGATGAATAAAATTCGACTCATATGTATTGCTTTCGGTGACGTGCACTTCATAAAATCCCCATATAGCATGGGAATTGAAGATCGGATTTATATCCGTTTTGCAAAAACACATTTATGTGACCAGGTGTAAATGGAATCGTTTTGATAAATAACAGATATCCGATCTGAGAAAACGCATGAAGTGGCCAAGTGTAAACAGCCCCTAAGACACATTCAAAAACAAACTGGACAAGTGTAAACGCATCTGCTTGTTGAAGCCACATATGTAAATTTGACGACTCTCAAAATGGTAATAAAAAAATTTGATGAGTAGCTGAGTAAGCCATCTCTTCAGCAAGCTGACACGCAAACTGCTGCAAATTAAACTTTTATGTTTCCTGAAACCACATTTACGTGGCCAACTGTAAATTGGGCAGTTTTAAAGCACACTATGCAGCTCTGATGTTTTTGTGAAACAGCGACCTCTAGAGCCGCTGTGGTGTACTTGCACTGTCGTAAATAACCGTAACTCCCCTGTTACTGCATAGTCTACTGAACTACTGATGATGGTAATAGGTTAATAATAACTAACTATTTGTCAAGTGTTAAACTACTTTATAATAATAAAGTTGCCTATCGGGTTTGGTGGCTTATAACGTTTTTACATGATTTCTGCTAAATCACAAGTAAATGGTGTAGGACTACTGTATAATTTAATTTGTGTTTTTTGATTGTTATGTAAACATTACAATATGTCAGATGACATCAATAAAGTTAAATTTATGTTGCATTATTTCATAACATTGGCTGACATTAGACATGATTATTATCATAGTAGTTAGCAAATTGTCCTCAATACACTATTTTACAACCTCTAGGCTTATATAATATGTCCTAATAATTAGGTGAGATATTGACTATGTCCTCAGAGATGATCGCAGTAATCAACATCAACAGCGTCAAGATTTAATTGACTCAACACAATTTAAAGTAAAATTACAGTCTGAAAGTGCACTGTTAGTCAACTAAACTTTGCAAAAGCGGGATTTGTCGCTCTCAAACTTGCATTGCTGGTTTTTCCAAGCTTTACTACCAGGATGATTCGCCCTACTATGACTTTGTTTACCACCGAAATGACTTTAAAGCTGTTATATAAAGGTTCAAATCTTGCATAGTGTGCCTTTAACTAATCAGATAGCTATTCAGATCAGTAAAAGAAAATATTGTAAAATATGAAAATAATTTATTTGCTGAAAGACTCACTTGTGCTTCCAAACTTTCAAGCTTGGCACATTAGGATGCCAAGTCCTGCAGTGTGACGTCAGTGCCACTAAATGGCTTTGGTTTTAAATCTGAATATGCAGAAACATAAATGATAGCTACAGTGGAGGGCAGTGTTTTATTTAAAGTACTTATTAATATTTTGAGTTAGCTTTTATTTATATATTTTTTGTAATTTTGATATGTGCTTTTGTTGTTTTTATAGTTTTTTTTTATTCATTTATATTTTTACTAATTTATTTATAGTTCAGTTTTAGTCATTTTTGTACTTCCACTTATTTTTTATTTTTTTATTTTATTTTATTTGTTTATTTTACAGGGACAGTGCTCATTAATTAACAGTAAAATAACTGTAAATGAGCCAGAGTTAGCTCAACAGGCTAATTTTCATCTGTTGTCCCAGGCCAGTTGTTATGATGGCAACCTAAAATCAAGATATAAAACAAGAAATGACTTTTACAGTCCACAAAATACATAGAAAAGTAATAATAAGACAAATACAACACAACAATAAGTAACGAGACAACATCAGCACACAATATAAGCTAAAATAAATAAATAAATAAATAAATAAATAAAAAATAATAACCAAGCCTGACACAAGACAATCTAATAGCAAGCCACAATTTTCAGCAGGCAGTCGATGGTTTAATGTGCACATATCTGATTATCAATTAGCCAGTTCTTAAGGTGACCAGTAAAGGAACGATAAGTCTTTGCTTCTCTTATCAGACTTGGCAATAGATTCCACTGTTTAGTTGCAGTTACAGAGAACGCTGACTGACTAAAGGCACTTTTTCGAGTGGGAATGATACAGTCCCCTCTTGTAATACCTCTGGTGACATGAGTACCTGCTCTCTGCATAACAAATCTCTTCAGTGGAGGTGGAGCAGTGCTATGCAATATCTTATAGACTAGACAAAGGTTACTGTAGGTGATTAAATTTTCCCAACTCAGAAGTCTATGGGTATTTAAAATTTGACAGGTATGAAAACTATTAGGTTTCCGAACTAAAACTTTAAGAGTACGTTTATAAAGACTTTCTAGTGACTTCATTGTAGACTTGTTAGCTTGTGCCCAGCTTGTCAAACAGTATGTAAAATGCGGGATAATCATGGCATTCATATATAACATAGCAGTTTCAAAGTTGAATGATTCCCTAACAAATCTAAAATTACTTAAATTAAATCTGACTCGTTTGCACATACTTTTTACATGAGTTCTAAAACAGAGATTTGAATCAATCCAAACACCCAGATACTTATATTCAGTCACAACTTGCAAATTTTGACCTGATATCCTTATGTCAGGGTCTGGGATGCTACATGGTCGTTTTGAAAAGAACATGCTTACCGTTTTACATACATTTAACGTCAGACATGATCTGTTAAGCCATGTTGTGATATAGTTCATTGCACTGGTTAGTTTTAAGGCAGCTTGCTGTTTTGTGCTGCTATGTACATAAATAACAGCATCATCAGCATATAATAAGATTTCTATATCAGGACAAACTAAAGGCAAATCATTTACATAAAGACTGAACAGCAATGGCCCAAGTATAGATCCTTGCGGAACACCAGTATTATTTGTGTAAGCAGTTGATTTATGATTTTGAACCTTTACATGATTTGTTCTTCCCTTTAGATATGAATCAATCCACTTAATGGTATCATTAGAGAAATTAAAAGAAGCTAATTTGTTAACAAGTATTCTATGATTTACAGTGTCGAAGGCCTTTTTAAGGTCCAAGAAGATTGCCCCCACAATACCACCCGTATCCATCATAGATTTAATGTTTTCTAAAAGGAAAAGGGTAGCAGTCTCTGTTGAATGGTGTGCTCTAAAACCAAATTGCATAGGATGCAGGCTAAAATCACTGTTATTCAAATAAAAAACCATCTTCTCTGAAACCCACTTCTCCATCACCTTTGATACAACAGGCAAAATGCTAATAGGTCTATAGTTACTAATAATCTGGGTAGGGATGCACCGATACCACTTTTTGGAAAACGAGTACGAGTACGAGTACTTGCATTTCAGTACTCGCCAATTCCGATACCGAGTACTTAATAAAAAAAACATGATTTAAAATCAGTTTTAACTATTTTTCCAATTTATTTAATTATATTTTATTTCATTTTATATATATATATATATATATATATATATATATATATATATATATATCTTTTTTTTTCTTTCTTTTTTTTCCAAATAGTTAAATAAAAAAAAATTCAATTCAATGACTATTATTTATGATGGTACATTTATGAAAGCATTGAAGGCTACATGCTGTTTATACGAAAATATTGATGATATTGAGAAATATTGCTTATAAAAAATCAAGAGAAAAAGCAACCTTATGCACACATTATTAGTAGTAGCAATTTTGATTAATAGAGACGTAGTTAAATCTATTGTACAGTAGCCTAATATAATTATTTCTGTCAATTTCTTACCAAACTTTTATTTTGACGGGTTGCCGTGAAGACCTTTGAGTTTCTGTGCGTGTCTGATACATAGACATTGGGCGTTTCTCAATGTCAAAGGGAAGTATCCTTGACATTGAGAAACACCTAGTAAAAGAAATGATATGACGATCGTTTTTCTCAAATGAAACGGTAAAATACCTACCGTTACTCATGAAGTGACTCTCGGAGATGAAATCATGAATCATGTCATCATATCGTGAGGCAGCAGAGACGGAGAACAGCGCGAGCGTCACTCGAGCTTCAGTGTGTGTGTAGAGGTAGCTAACGTTAAATGAAACCGCGCGTCTGCACTGTTCATTCACACAGAGACAAGCAGAACATGCAGGTTTTATATTTAAACAGTCGTTTGGCAGTTTAATATACACAGACACACATCAGCAGCGCCGCCGGTCGCCATGTCTCAGCGCTTTCATGATGATGACGCAACTTCACGCCCTTCGTGCATGCATGTGCAAACGGAACTGGGTTTGATCAGGTATTCGGTACCACCGGGACTTGGTACCGTGACGTTTACATTTTTTTAGTACCGACTTGGTCCACGCGGCTGACAGGTCTCGTCTCGCCCTCGCCTTCTCCCCGCTCTGAGCTGCAGCCGGGGCCTGGGGGCGGGCACTCGGCGCCTGTGATTAACCCATTTCTCAGACCGTGGTATCGGTCCCCGGTATCGGGGGACTTTTAACGAGTACGAGTACTTTAGAAAATGTGGTATCGAGGCCGATGCCCGATACCGGTATCGGTATGAGTGCATGCCTAAATCTGGGGATCTCCTCCTTTAAAAATTGGTGACACAATAGCAGTTTTCCATGTGTTTTGGAAAAATCCCTTGAGATATTGAAAGGTTTATGATATTTGTAATGGATGGAGCTAAACAGTCCTTTAACGACTTCGAGCATTATAGAGTCCATTTGGTAACAGTCCTTAGCTTTGGAAGTCTTAAGTGTTTTTATTATCCTTAATACCTCCTGCTCTGAGATGTTACTTAAACAGAATTGAGGTTTAGAAGTTTGGAGCTGACAGTCCACCAAGATGTTATCCTTATTGATTTCAGTTAGTTGCCAAGGACTCAATTCTAATTTTGCTTCTTAAGTTTGTTTTCTTTCTAATATTTTATTTTACTTCAACTTCATTTTAATTAGCAATATGATAGTTTTGGTTTTTAAATTTTAGTTAGAAATAAAATGGTGGAGGGAAGGACTTTTAGCTCATATCAAATTAAATTTGGCTCTGTTTCTTATGCAGAGCTGTCATATCACTTCATAAGATATAGATAGAAAATATTGCACATTCACAACCTTATTGATGTTTTTATGGTGTCTTTTTTCCTTTATGGAGCGGTCATTGTATAGTTGAGAGCAGGGTGGACACTGTTCAAAATATTCCCTGTTGTGTTCTTCAGAAAAAAAGTCAAACGGGTTTGGAATGTCATGAGAGTGAATAAGTGATTAATTTTGGGGTGAACTGTACCTTTAAGATAAGAAGTTATCTCTGTGATGCTATAACCAGATTTTTGCCTTCCAGGATTTTTTCTTCCTTCCTTTCACAGGTTGCTGGAGTGATCTACTCTAGTTTGATTTATTATGTCTGTTTCTTCCTCCGCACAAATCTGGGAAGGTTTTGAGACTGGCTTTCATTTATCCTGCTTGTTCCTTCCTTTGGGTCTGATATGTGTGTGATTTATAATCTGTGTTTTCGCAGGTCAAAGCTGGGCCTGTTCCAATCTAGGATAAGTTTACAGAAGGCCAGTGTAAAGGTAAACACCACTGTCAGTCTTTTTTTTTTCTTTCTTTTTTTTTTTTTTTTAAAGAAACATTTTGCTTTTGTCATGCATTTTGCCATGAGTGTTTGGGTCTTCTGTCAGACACATTTTGATTGTGTTGGAGTGTTATTAAAGGATTAATGAAACCAAAAATGAACATTTTGTCATATTTGACTGGATTCTTCTGAGAAAAAAAGTTCTGAGCTTTTCCATACAATATGTAGTAGAGGGTTATTTTACACTGATGTGCCCAAACATTATTAGTGAACAATCAGTTTTTTTGTAGTCAGTTTGTTGGATGCAGCAAAAAGACTTTGGCAAGGGTCAAATTGAAATTGTTATGGCCAAATGACAGGGTCAGAGTATCTCTGAAATCGCAAGGCTTATGGGTTGCTCCTGGTCAGCAGGGGTGGTTGGGAACCTACGGATAATGGTCCAGAGGAGCGACAAACCACAAAACGGTGAAGGGTTTCTTTTGGGCATCCAAGGCTCATTGGTGCACAAGAGCAACGAAGGCTATCCCCTCTGGTCTGAACTGATGGTATATTGTGGCAAAAGTCACAGAATTTTTTATTGTTGGTTATGGGAGAAATGTGTAACCGCATCACACATTGCTGCATAAGGTGCTACGTAGACGCTGGCTGGTCAGGGTGCCCACGATGACCCTTGTTCACCATTGAAATAAACTACAATGAGAGAACACAATCATCTGGAAGAAGGTCTATTTGGTCCAATGAGTCCCATTTCCTTGCATCATTGCAGGGCTCTAGAGTGCGACCAAAATTTGTAAGGGTGCGACTAAGATTTCGAATTAGGTCCATTTTCTTACGAAATTCAAAAACATAAATAGTGTTTTGACGCTGTGGCTTGAGAACGCTCTGGCTCAGCTCATGAGAAGCAGCAGCGCGGAGCGCACGTAAGCTTCTCTTCCGCTGACGTCTTCTTTCTCTTCTGCGATTCAACATTTGTAATAAAATCATTTGTTGTTCGACGTCGACAAGCTCCAGCTGCAACAACAATCTCTGTCTTTCGCTCGCCATTGTACGAAATGAAAAAGCGGAACTGGCGCACGGAACCAAAACAAACTAGCAAAGAGATTCGCGAACCACACACCCCCTCAGCGTTCTGGCGGTGAAATGCACCGCGAAGCACCACAACCTCACGCAGAAGTATAAAACGGCCACAATGCCGTAGCAGTGACGACGTAGCTACGCCGGGGAGTTGACGCAGAAGCATAATGAGGCCTTTAATAATGCCAGTTACAGCACGAAATAAACATGAACGAGCATCTGAAAGTGTGTTAAAAGATAGAGTACAACTTATCGGAATCCGTGTCTTTCACATAGAAAAAAACACTATCACTATCATCATCGCACTATCAGTGTTTCAACCGTGGAAAGACGTCAGTAAACAATGTCATGTAACATCACATTTCCCTCAGAAAAAAAATCCAGTTACCATAAACTCGTTAGCAAGCTAGAAAAATTAACTCTAGAGCAGCATTTTGCCAAATACATGCACATATTCATTATAATTTTTAATGTTTTTCAATATTTAATGCTTGTTGTTTAAAAAAATCTACAAGTTTTTATGAATCCACCATTTAAATGTTTATATTTCATATAACATTATTATTATAAAATAAATAAAAGTGTAATTTAAGTGTTTGTGTACAAATCAGGTAATTTACCTTCAATATTATAGTAGGCTAATGAAGCATAGTGGGCTACAACTGACTCCCAGTTTACAGCATTAGTTGAGATTTGTTTTCCTTGAGAAAATTTGCCATGTATTGTACCTGATATCCAAAATAATCAATATTGAATCAAATTGTGAAATTGGTGTCAATACCCTGCCCTAACTTGAACAATGTAAAAACAGCACTTTAAATTTAGATTTTTTTTTAAGATTTATATTTTTATATACAGTATAATTGTGCTTCAAAAAACAGAAAAAAAACTAAATCTAATTATTTTTTAAAAGCATTTACATACATATATATGGAGCGTGAGAAAAAGGTGACCTTGAAATTGTGACGTTAAAGGTGACGCGAGACGAGAAAAAATTTGAGTGCACCTAAATTTTGTGCTGGTGCACCCAAATAAAAAAGTTAGGCGCACCAGTGCAACCAAGGCAAAAAGTTAGTCTGGAGCCCTGATCATGTGGACAGCCATGTAAATCTGCGTCGTTTATGGGGAAGTGATGGCACCTGGATGCACTGTGGGACTAGGACAGCTGGCAGAGGGTGTGAGATCATGCTCTGTGCAATGTTTTACTTTGACATCCATATGATATGACAGTCCCAGAGATTCAATTTGACACTTGCCACCTACTTAAACATCACTGCAAACCAGGTACACTCATTGATGACAATGGCACACTCAGAATAATGTGCACTGCCACACTCCACACATTGTTCAGAAATGGTTTTAGGAACATGATTGAGAGGTCAAGGTGTTGCCCTGGCCTTCAATTTCCCCATTGATCAATCTGGTTTGAGCATCTGTTGGATGTGCTGGACCAATTCTGATCCATGGTGGCTCCACCTTGCAACTTACAGGACGTAAATGATCTGCTGCTAATGTCTTGGTGCCAGAAACCTCAGCACACCTTCAGAGGGTCTTGTAGAGTCCATGTCGGTGCTGTTTGGTGGCAGAGATAGTAGGCAGGTGGTCATAATATTTTGGCTCATTGGTGTACACTTTTCAAAAAGAACAAAAATGCATCATGAAAGTAGTCCATACAACTCATGCACTTTGTTTACTTTAAAGTCATAAATCTGTAAGTGGAAAAAAATCTGAAATTTGTTTTTAACTGATGGTGGTTAAGGTCAAATGATATTATTGGAATAACATGAAATGAGAATGTAAATGATTGTCATTTCTGGATTAACTCTATCTTTAAAGGTCCCGTATTATGCCCCTTTTCACAAGATGTAAAATAAGTCTCTGATGTCCCCAGAATGTGTATGTGAAGTTTCAGCTCAAAAATACCCATCAGAGGATTTTTTACAGCATGTTTAAATTGTCATTTTTTAGGGCTCAGAAAACGTGCTGTTTTAGTGTGTGCCCTTTAAATGCAAATAAGCTGCTGCTGCCAGCACAGGGGGCGGAGCTTCATGAACTTGCGCTGAGGCTATGTTTACACGGAAACGATTCTAAAGAGAAAATGCAAAAGTGGTGTTGCGCCATCACTTTTTATTCTGTGTTTAGACGAGCGTTTTGTGTGGGAAATCCGCGTGCAAATGGTGACAGCAAAAGTGTGTGAAATTCAATGTAGTATGCACTTCAGGTGGCTAGGGGTGCATACTACAACACCACCAAGTCCACGCACCTGCGTACAACCTTCACTGGCAGACTTTTGCGTTTTTACCGTTTACACGAGAACACGGCGGTGGAGCATTTTTTAGATTTTCACTCTGGAGGGTGGTTTCACTTTTTTGCGTTTTACGCCGTCGCCGTGTAAACGAAAGGCACACTCGATAAAATATTTTTACTTTTTCACCCGGAATCGTTCTCGTGTAAACTGGGCCTCAGTCTCTCAAGATGATAATATCAGAGGCCCTGTTTACACGAGAACGCTCGCAGGTGAAAACGTAAAAATATTTTATCGGATGTGCCTTTCGTTTACACAGCGACGGCATTTTTGAGGCTTAAAGACGCAAAAAAGTGAAACCACCTTCCAGAGTGGAAATCTTAAAAACGTTCCACCGTCGCGTTCCCGTGTAAAGGGTAAAACGCAAAAGTCTGCTTGACAGTGAAGGTTGTACGCAGGCGCGTGGACTTGGTGTTGCTGTAGTATGCACTCCTAGCCACCTGAAGTGCATACTACATTGAATTTCACAGACATTTGCGTCACCATTTGCACGCGAATTTCCCACACAAAACGCTCGTCTGAAACGCAGAATAAAAATGATGACGCAATGCTACTTTTGCGTTTCTCTTCAGAATCGTTTCCGTGTAAACATAGCCTCAGTAACAGTGTTCATTTCGAGTCGGACAATAATGCCTACAGAGTCAGAGTGCTGTATAGAGATGGAACAGGTATAGTTTAGTAGTTTAATTACGGTTATTATAACATATTTGTTATCTGCTTGAATGTATCCATTATTTATTAATGGCCTACAAGTCTGCTGTTTCGGACCAGGTCCGAATGATGATCAAACATACACTGATGAGTTTAATAAAGTTTATTGTACATCACACAAAAGATGAAGCGTCAGTTTTACTTCTGAAAATCATCGTAAGAGCTGAGTAAACACAGTAAGTTATAAGAAGTGCGCAAGTTGAGGGAGCATTCCTGTGGGCGGCCGTTAGTCAAAAAACTGTTCTACTGACGTCATTAATGAAGGTCATGTAATCCAAACGGGCCATTCGATATAGGCTACTTCTGTGAAATAAAATATCTCACTTGTCATTGAACTTTGAGCTTTATAATTTTACAACATTCAACACTAACTAAAGTTTGAAACATGGAATCACAAAGAACGTGACCTTTAAATGGATGTTGCAGAGTCTTGCACTTCTTGAAGTTTTGAACCTTGTGTGTGTGTTTCAGTTGAAAGCAAAGAGGAGCGATTGTAACTCCAAAGCGACCCATGCGAGGAACGAATATCTTCTCACACTGGCGGCGGCTAACGCACACCACGACCGCTACTACCAGACCGACCTGGTCAACTGCATCAAGGTGAGCACAGCAAAGTTGTGTTATTTTAGGATTATTTATATGCTATTGTAGTATTTATTATGTAATTTTTTTATTTTCAGTTTTTTAATTTTATTTGAATTATTTTATCATTTTGTTGATGATTTTGGCATATTTATTAGTTGTTGTTGTTGTTGTTGTTGTTTTCTCAGTTGTACACTGTAAAAATGAAATGCTTTATCTAATCAATAAAATTGTGGCAACAGATTACAAGCAATATTATTAATTAACTTGAAGAAATTAGAATTGAGTAATAGTTAATCAAATTAATATTCTAATTAATTCTTATTTGTACAATTTAATTAATAATATTGCTTGTAATATGTTGCCACAATTTTATTGATTAGATAAAGCATATTCGTTTTTACAGTGTATTTCATTTTTTTAAATGCAAGTTTTTCATCTAATGTTTATATTTTATTTTATTTTATTTAAGTAACTGTTTATTAAAGCACAGAAAGAAAATTTGCCTGGATAAAATCATCCTTTTGAGCTGGGACTACTTTTCTATGTGGATGAACATGTGGTTGTGCATTATTGGGTGGAGTTTTCTCCATGTCGACAGTGCGTAACTTAATTTGACAAAATATTAGAGTTTTGATTTTCATGATTTCAGTGTTGGTGGAGTATTGCACTTGTTTTGAGCATTTTACACACGAGTCATGTCTGTTGGCATGAAACTTGTACAGTGGGCCAGACAGTGATGTAATCTATGTGCAGATCAAACTATGCACTTCCTGTGTAGATTTCCTCACAGGAAAAAGCTCACTCACATAGAGAAATATCTGCATGCTTTCTTTTCTTGCCCAGTATTGCTCATTTATAACTGTACAAGAGGCATCTAGTCACCAAGTATTTTTGCGTACTTTCATCCACATTTTTAAAAGTTGTAAAAACTATATTACCACCATTCTGGTGGCATATTCAGTCTGTTTGTTTTATAATATCTCCTCAGGTATTTATATATTTATTTATTTGTATTTATTATAATAAGCCAATTTGTGGTAGTTCTCAGCTTTGTGTTTTGCATGTAAACACACTCACTGACTGGAGACAGTATTGTTGTTTCTCTCTTGTGCAGATGTTAAATGCATGTAATGTGTGATTACGCAATTGTTGAATGTTTGGTGTTTGTGGTCCAGGATTATCTGGTTGTGTGTGTAATAGACAGAAGTTGGCTAGAACATCGAAGCACGTCTGGTATGTGTCCCGTTCTGCCTCATACTCTCAGGGTCACAGCACAGCGCCTCTACGCTCATGGCACTTTAGCACAGCTTAGAGAACAAGAATGGTACTTTTTATTTTATTCTAACTGAAAAGTCAACATTAAATCGCATTTGCAACCCATTTTATTTCCAAATGAAAACTGTATAGTCTAGTCACAAACAATAATAGTGACTATCCTGAGCTGCAATGTCAAAGACAGCAGATGTAGAATATATATTCACCCTTTATTTAAATATGAAAATTCTTTTTTTTATTTTTTTTAAAGATTTTATATTCATATTATTACATAGTTTTTCTTGGAGTCTTCAATTGTTTTATTTGTTATAATGAAATGAAACATGGCAAATTATCTGCGGACATAATTTTTGGCTGTAACACTTTTTCCCAATCTATTATGTGACTTAATTAATTACTTAGTAGTAAACATTGTAATAACATGTAACAAAATGTAATTAACATGTAACTAAGTTATGGAACAGCCTGTACTTACAGATTGTAATTACACTCATGTAATAGGCAGCTACTGTTACACATGTGTAACAGGCCGAGTCGGTTACATACGTGTTACCGACTTGGTACAATGTAACAAGTACTTAATATGTTACTAAGGTAAAAAGCCTGCAGTTACACATGGTCATTTTGTACCTTCTAAAATAAAGTGTATCATCAAGTACTTAAGTGCACTTCATGAGTATCTACATACCTTATCCATCTGAATTAACCCACTAGTTCACAGCTTAAATACATGCAGTAGCTTCTTAATTACATTCAATTTACATAATATTACACAGGTATAAGCTACGTAAAATAAAGTGTATCAAGATTGTATTTAAGTGTTACTACATGTGTATCTACAAACCTTATCCATATGTACTTTAGTTTGAATTAGACCTAACTCCCTCGTTCACAGCATAAATGCATGTGGTAGCTCCCTAATTACATTGCAATTACATAATATTACACAGGGATAAGCTACGTAAAATAAAGTGTATCAAGATTGTACTTAAGTGTACCTCATGTGTATCTACATACCTTATACACATGAAGTACACTTAAGTACAACCTAGATGCACTATTTTAGAAGGTACAAAATGACCATGTGGAACTGCAGGCTTTTTTCACACCTTAGTAACATATTTAAATACTTGTTGTTACATTGAGTAGTACAACATACTTTTTTATATAATTACATTGTACCAAGTTGGTAACACGTATGTAACCGACTCGGCCTGTTACACATGTGTAACAGTAGCTGCCTATTACATGTGTGTAATTACAAACTGTAAATACAGGCTGTTCCATAACTTAGTTACATGTTAATTACATTTTGTTACATGTTATTACAACATCTACTACTAAGTAATTAAGTAATTACTCTGTATCACAGACACCGTAAATAAAGTGTTACCGAGAAGAATCATCGATATATTAATAGCTGATTACGTTGTGTAGTCAATGTATTAGTGTTGTAGTTAAGACCACCTAAATTGAGACCAAGACCAGACCATATAAGTACTTGTTTGCAATCACATCTTGAATTTTGTTGGCATTTATATTCATTTTGGTGACATTTTTGTTTTTTTTATAACAAAAGAAATCACATTTGAAATTTGTTGAAGTTATTTATTGCATTTGAAGCAGGAACTTTTACATCTTCTAGTCACATTAATGATATTAACAAATAAATCAGACTCTCTCTCTCTCTCTCTCTCTCTCTCTCTCTCTATATATATATATATATATATTCCTTTATATTATATTATTTTGGTCTAAATTTTAATACATTTTAATAAGATATTTTAATAAAAAAAAATATTTAGGATTTATTTACACCACTACATCAATGTAGACAGATGGTGTTGTTAAGACTTTTACAAGCAGGTGTTAACAGGGCGATGCTAACCAGCCAGACCTTGAACCCTTAGTGACATCAGCTGAAAAGGAAATGGAGGTGGAGTAGGTTATTAATTTTTGATGAAAGAGATGAAGATGATTGTTTTCTCTCCCTTTTGGAATATTGTGCACTGATGAATTGTGTGCTCAGAGACACGTATTAGGACTGTAAATTAGATACATGTTGACCTTATCAAACCTCATGCACGGTCTGAGCCTGTATGCAAAAATATTTTTATCCAATTATTCAGTGCTTGAAATATTACAAGTGTCCGCTCCTGATCTTGTGCGATCCGGTCAGTGGATGTATGTGCCAGTATAAATCTATGCTTCATGTCCACAGACTGACAGCAGCTCCAGTCATGGCCTTATTTAGTGATGCAAACTCTCTTCAACATCCTTCTTTATCTTAGACCATTGGGAACAGATATCTAGGAGAATGTGCTAGCCAAGATGACCGCCACATCCCCAAAGATACACATCAGCCATCAGGCAAACATTTCTAAATCTGGCATCAGAGTATATGCTTGTTACATTACAAATTAGGAGTTTTATGTTAAAAGTTTTAAAGAGAAGTTCGAGACCGTATTAATTGTTACTGGAACATGTTACTGGTAGTTTAACTCAGAACAACCAATCAGAGTTTGATTTTTATCATAAGGAAACGTCACCATATTAAAAGTCACTCATAAAATTCACATTTTTGCAGCAACACCAATATAAGACACATTTATTCTAAATATTATATATTATTTTATCAATTAGTATGGTTTATTAGCTTAACTATTTACAGCTGCCTTGCAGATTGCATTTGCATTTATTAATTTAAAGGGTTAGTTCACCCAAAAATGAAAATTAAGTCATTAATTACTCACCCCCATGCTGTACCAACCCCGTAAGACCTTCGTTCATCTTCGAAACACAAATGAAGATATTTTTGATTTAATCTGAGAGCTGGATCACTCCTCCATAGACTGCCTAAGGGACTGGCTCTTGACGGCCCATAAAGTCATTAAAGAAAATGTTTAAATATTCCATGTGCCTACAGTGGCTTAATTATAAGTTTATCAAGTGACGAGACTACTCTTTGTGCGAAAAAAATATATAAATAACGACTTCATTCGACTATTCCATTACTTCCTTATGGGCCTTGAGACGAGAGTTGTGGATGTTTCCAGACCGCATGCGCGAGAACAGAGATGAGGACGTTCTTCTTCGACTACTTCTTTGTTACCGGCTGCTTGCCACTTCAGGAGTATTACCGCCACCTACCGTATAAGATGATGATCCATATATAAGGCGCTCCGGATTATAAGGCGCACTGTCGTCTTTTGAGAAGATTAAAGGCTTTTAAGTGCGCCTTATAGTGCGGAAAATACGGTAATTGAAAAGCGTATGTACAGGGCAGATCTTCCTCTGCTTGTAAACAGAAAGTTTTGCGCTTCCAGCTATATCAGCACGTCATCGTATACGGTAGGTGGCGGTAATACTTCCTAAGCGGTGAGCAGCCGGTAACAAGAAGTTGTCAAAGAAGAACGTCCTCATCTCAGTTCTCGCGCATGCGTAATGTAATGGTAATGGAATAGTCGTAATGTAAAAGTAATGGAATAGTCGAATAAAGTCGTTATTTATGTTTTTTTCACACAAAAAGTAGTCTCGTCGCTTGATTAACTTATAATTGAGCCACTGTAGGCACATGGAATATTTAAACATTTTCTTTAATGACTTTATGGGCCGTCAAGAGCCAGTCCCTTAGGCAGTCTATGTAGGAGTGATCCACCTCTCAGATTAAATCAAAAACATCTTTATTTGTGTTCTGAAGATGAACGAAGGTCTTACGAGGTTAGTACACCATGGGGGTGAGTAATTAATGACTTAATTTTCATTTTTGGGTGAACTAACCCTTTAACAGATGCTTTTATCCAAAGAATGATTAGGCAACAGGTTTATTCTGAGATATTTTTTGTGAAAATATGTTTAAGGGGATGTTATCTTTACAATATACATTTGCATTGATTAACTTTATTTTTAGGTAGTGATGCACAATATATCGGCCAGCATATCGGTCTCGGACGATATTTATTCATTTTTATGTTATCGTTATCGGCCCGATAATAAAATTTGGCTGATATTTTAAAGCTGATAAATAATTGATTATTTCCTTCAACACTTAAGATGTGCACTGTTCAACAAGATTGATCTTAATTGCTTGAAAAATATAATTGGAATCAAAAAGGAAAATATAGTTAAATGCAAAGTGTGCTGTCATATCGGCTACATGAAATTATAATGAGAACATTATAATTGTGTGACTGGGAAATGGATTTTAATTGTGAGACTTTTGTTTGTGCAATCAGGCTCTCAAAAATTATGTTTCATTTATCGGCCGATATATCGGTTATCGGCTTTCGAATATAAAGAATTATCGGTTATCGTATCGGCCAAAATGTTCACATCGGTGCATCCCTATTTTTAGGGCCCCATCACCAATGGTGTGAGGACCCTCTTAGAATTGCACCTTTTTATTATTTTTTATAGTTGGTTGGTTGATTTATTCTTTTATTTTAACTATTATTATTTTTATTCCACCTACTTGTACTTTTATCTAAGGCTACGTTCACACTGCAGGGCTTAATGCTCAATTCCGATTTTTTGAAAAAATGCGATTTTTTTTTTTTGCAAGGCCGTTCACATTTCCAATTAAATGCGACCTTTTGTGATCTTCTGTGTGAACGTGAAATTACCCAGAAGTGACCCGCATGCGCAGAAGAGTACTCAACGGTCAACGACGTCACTTGTTGTTTGCGGAAGTAGCTAAATGGATGTCTTACAGTGGAGCTCGTTTAGCAATATTAAAGTTATTTTCACAACAGAGCCAGCACACTTACAATCTTCTCGTTTTAAGAAGAAAATTAAACAGAGAAGCGTGTGGGTGCGGACTCCAGAGTCGCAGCTAGGAGTGGTGGGATACTGATGTGAGTGGCTTCACTGATACAGAATTTATCAGTAACTTCCGAATGACCAGATCCACCTTCGATTATGTTTGTGAGCGCCTTCGATCAACTCTGTCCCGGGAAGAGACACGTCTGCGGCGGCCATAACAGTGCAGAAACGCGTTGGAGTTGGCGTGTATCGGTGAGCAGGTGCGTGCAATGACGTGCGTGTCGGATATATGTGACCTGGTCGTTCAGATTGCAGTCGCATTTCAAAAGATCGGATACATATTGGATTTGGACCACATACCCAAGTGGCCTGGGTCGCATTTGAAAAGATCAGATCTGTGTCGTTCAGAGCGTCATGAAAAAATCAGATGCAGGTCGCATATGGGCAAAAAAATCGGAATTAGGTCGTTTCAGCCTGCAGTGTGAACGTAGCCTAGATCAATATTTTGCATATATTGCATACAGTTTGCATATATTGCCTCAGAAGTTTTATACCAGATTGATTTATCTATTGTTTAAAACATTCTCTCTCATTTCTGCTTGTGATCTGACCAGACGAGCGTTTACTCTGCATATTTCCGCTTGACCGCGTCTCGTACTATACATCTCTATCAGCTTTGTCCTGTCATTGTGTTCAGAACTCGAACTGAAAGTCTCCTCCTGTTCTTACCGGAGGACATCATCTGTGTTCCACCCGCTTCATGTTTGACCCTGAGCGATATGAATGCAATCTTGAGAGAATCTGGCTTAAATTATTGATAGATGGAGAGTCAGCGCTTCAGGCCCACCCGGCTGCCGAAAGGCCAGCTCTTCATTTCCCATTGGCTGAGACATAACTTTGGTTATGGTTAACATATTTTAGCTCTATATCTATATCTTGATTGCTAACGAAAGTAGTCTCATCTGTCATATTTCCAGACATATTATTTAATCTATATTTCATTGCTGTCAGGTCAGATTTAAAGGGATACTCCACTTTTTTGGATATAGGCTCATTTTACCATTCCCCCAGAGTTAAACAGTTGAGTTTTACCATTTTCGAAATCATTCAGCCGATTTTCAGATATTTAGAAGAATATCAGTAACCAGACAGTTTCTGGTCTCATTGACTTCCATAGTATATATTTTTTCCTACTATGGAAGTCAGTGGAGACCAGAAACTGTCTGGTTACTGATATTCTTCTAAGTATCAGAAAATCGGCTGAATGATTTCAAAACGAGTAAAACCCAACTTTTTAACTCTGGGGAGTTAGAGAATGAGCCTATTTCCAAAAAAAAGTGGAGTGTCCCTTTAAGAAATCCTTGTCTTCTGTTTTCCCATCTTCTATTTTTTTTTCTGCATTGTGCTTTTTTTAAGCTCTATGAACAGTATTTGTGGCATAATGTCAGTTACCACAGAAAATAATGTTGACTTGTCCCTTAGGGTTTATTTATTTATTTTAAAAGGAGAAATCACAATAATAGTAATGCACTTCCAGTTAAAGTCTATGAGGCCTGCATTCAAGAGAAATTTGTTGTTGAAATTAGTCCTTTTTGAGGTCAGAATACTGAGTACTGTTTTTGTGTGTTTGCTGGCGCGATTTCATATTAACTAGATTTACAAGGTCATTCATTTAATAAAATTGAGAAGACTGAATTCCTTTTTGCTTGTGCTGAGTCTCGACCACACACACACTCACCAGCCACTTTTTGGTAAACCTTGCTAGAACCGGGTTGCCTTAATTCTTTGTGGCACAGATTCAACAACGTGTTGGAAATTCCTCAGAGATGTTGGTCCATATTGACATGATAGCATCACACAGTTGCTGCAGATTCATGATGCGATCCCTAAAGGGGCTGTATTGGATTGAGTTCTGGTGACTGTGGAGGCCATTTGAATATAGTCAACTCATTTTCATGTTCAAGAAACCAGTTTGAGATGATTTGAGCTGTTCTGTCGTCCTGCTGGAAGTAGCAGACCAGAAGATGAGAACACTATGGTCAAAAAGGGATGGACATGGTCGGCAAGAATACTCAGGTATGCTGTGTTGTTTAAATCAGGGTTTCTCAACCTTTTGCCTACTGCGACCCACTTTTTTTGTATGCCAGTCATATGACCCACTAAGGTGGGAAATAAATCAACAATTGAAATTCCTTATTAATCTAGGCTACACCGTAGGCCTATGCTTATTATAATCAATTATAATCACGAAAACACACAAACATTTTCAATAATTAGGCAGACTATGAGGCAAACAATTTTTTTTACTCGCGTTATTGTGATAGCCTACTTGAGACTGTCGCTCTGAAATGATCATATCCAGATGCGGTGGATTTCGGAAAAGTGTGTCTCGTGTTGTCGCACACAAATAACTGTTGTAGGCCAAATTCCTGCTTTTTGTTTTCATTGCAATCACTGTTGAAAATCCCAACTCACAAAGATAGTGCTAAATGGCAAGAGAAACTATGTTGCACAAAATTAATTTCCTTTCAATCCAATTTAAATTATATTCGGATCAAGGTGTTTACATGAAGGCTTTTTAGTCCGATTGAGCCGTTTAGTATCGCATTATTTGGATTTGGGTGCATGTAAACGTAGCCTGTTGCAATGAGCCTTTTGTGAAGCCCAATTATTGGCTGTGCCGATTAACACAGAGAAAGTCTTGCGACCCCCTATAGAGACGAACAACGACCCACTAGTGGGTCCCGACCCACTGGTTGAGAAACACTGGTTTAAATTATGCGTAATTGACCCAAAGTGTGCCAAAAATAAATCCCCCTCACCATTACACAACCAGCAGCCTGAACTGTTGATGCAAGGCTGGTGTATCCATGATTTCGTGTTGTTTATTCCACATTATGACACACTCATCTGAATGTTGCAGCAGAAATTGATACTCATTGGACCAGGCAATGGTTTTCCAGTCTTCTATAGAGCAATTTTGGTGAGCCCGTCCGAATTGTAGCCTCATTTTCCTGTTCTTATCTGACAGGAGTGTCACAGGAGTGTTGAACTGTTGCTGTAGTCCATCTGCTTCAAGGGTGGACATGTTGTGCGCTCAGAGATGCTCATCTGTTTTACCAGCTCAAACTAGGGGTGGAATGGTACACAGAAATCACGGTTTGGTTCATACCGGTTCAGACATCACGGTTCGGTACGATTTCTGTAAAATGGATGGAAAATCAAAACAAAAATACAGAAGGCATTGTATTTTTTAAATAAGTTTTATTAATAAAGGCATAGAACCGGTTGAACCACGTTTGAAGTGAACGCGCGGTGAGAGCATACTAGTGTTGTCACGATACCAAAATTATTGTTTCGATACCAATACCAAGTCAAGTATTGCGATTTCGATACTTTTTCGATACTTTTCCTGAAAATTAAAGTATTTCTCACAAGGCGTTTCACATGCACCTCCTTTACATAGGTATGTGCTCTTTAATGCTGTAATAACCTAATATAAATAAATCACTGACATGCACATGCTCTGATTATAATCATATAGCCGATAGATCATTTTGCTGATGTTTTGTATCCTTTATTTTAGCAGCTTGCAAATTATTTATGCTATCTATGAAAGTTGGGGGGAAAGTTGTACACCTAATACAAAAATAAATGAAACATCTCCAGTTAACTAGCAGATAATTCATTTAGTTCGCTATTAAATAAGAGATCTCAGCGCTAAAATCTGCTCTTTTCGCTGCTATCAGTTGCATGGATAGGCTACAGTGTCTTTTGCGGCTCGCAGTCACGCACCGTCTTCACACGGACACGCGCTTCAAACTATCGCCGTTGCAGAGACTATTGTGTACAGGCCGCTGGATTGTGTTGCTAATAACTTGCAATGTATAACTATCAGAGCCGGCCCTCGCGGCCTCGAAACACTACCGGCCCACCGGAAAGATCCGACTCCGGATTGCCACTCCGCTACTGACAGGCGGCCACTGTTTCACGTGTGCTCGCGCATGCAGCCGTCTCACAGTAGTGTTTGTCTCATGACAGCTGCAGCTTCTTTGCTGCGTGCGTGAGGAGAAACACAGACGTTCATAGGATGAGACTGGAAGCGTGCGTGGAACACAGCAAACTGAAATATGTCTCTTACAAATCTGGAACGCGGTCATTCATAAAAGTATCGATACTAATAAATTTAGGTATCGTGGGGTTTTTAATTTCCGAGTATCGCGATACTTTTGAAGTATCGAGTGCACCGTGCAACACTAGAGCATACAGGGTTCCAGCGGATCCTTAAAGTCTTAAATTAGATTTTTAAAATGTAAGGCCCTTAAAAGTCTTAAAGTCTTATTTTTTACTTATGAAAGGTCTTAAATTTTAGATTAAACTTCGACTTAGTCATATCTAAATGTTTTCTAAATTAAAACCATCTAATTTGCGTCTGTATTATTATAGTGAGAGCACTGGGACACGTTCACACTCACACGCTACAACAATTTGGCTTATCCAATCCACCTAACCTGCATGTCTTTGGACTGTGGGGGAAACAGAGCTGACACGGGGAGAACATTCAGACTTCACACAATAAAGCAATAAAGCAAGTGAATGATGTATGTTACGATTTTATGATGAACTATATGGCTTTCTCTACTGATGTTCTGAGTTGTTCAACGCGTTTCTGATGATTGTTAGAAGGAAGCTGAGATTGCGAAACGGGAACATGGTTTGTCTAACATTATTTAGTAACACATTATTAGCTGTTTGATGACATAGTCAAGCAAGAGACTAATCATCTTCCGTAATGTTACATTTAAGCTATTTTAAGACATGATTTTTTTTTTTTTTTCAAAGTAAAAAACTTTTAAAGGTGCCATCTGGCACATAAAATCAAATCATATTCCATATTCCATAACAGATGGGGGCAGTATAACTCCAGAAAGTGAGTTGTGCCTCGGCCACGCGCACTCTCACGTCTTCAAACAACACAAACGAGCGCTGTTTTGCTCTCTCTTTCTCGCACATATTATTCAAATCAATTGACACGATAGTAAAAGGTTGGAAGACCGCAGTTTCACGTGGAACATTTGGAGGTTTTTAGAGATCAGAGACTCAATGAACAACATCTCAACACTAAATGATGAAGACCGTCTCATAGACGCGCCTGTCTCAAAAACAAGCTGGTGCATTTCGACAATATGGAAAAATAAAAGCCTGGGCAATTATTTTAAGTTTACGTATTTGTTTTGTTCATATTACACTTTTATTGTTAGTTTGAATTAATTTGACAGAAAGCATTCGCTAATGTTGATCAAGCTAGCGCCATTCAGAGCTGCCAACTCACAAATTCACCGTGAGACACCTGCAGTTGACACTTAGTAAGCAGGTTAGTTAAGCTCTCAGATTCTGTCAATTTTATTACGCAACTCAAACAATAAATACCGTTTTGGCGCTTGTACATGTTACACCACAGATCCCTAGCGCACGTGAACCGATCATCTCTACTAGCTAATGGTAAAAGAACACGAACACTGTTGAAAGATACAGTATGCTACAACTTACCAAAATGTATTCCTCATGCATAATGTCGACCAATCATTTTTTGAACTCTTCCCTGAACTGAAATGTAGTAGTGGGCTGTATTTCCACACGACTGACATCAGGTTCAAGTACACACACAAGCCGCGCGAGTTACTCGTCTATTGCAGTTTGGCTGGTGTTTATGTTGCCAGCCCGCATACCGCCTCCCATGGCCGAAACTGGTATTACGACACCTGCCCGGGCCAGGGCTAGTAATTTAGCATGCTAATTTCGGTTTATATCTCGGCAGCACTATAACTTGTCAGTTTTTTAATGACATCATTGCACTTATTTCTTCTCATTCTTTTGATGCGTGTAGCTCATTTTTTTTTATATTTTTACCTCAATTATTACATATGGCACCTTTAATATGTCATTTTGTTGATCAAAGATGAGTTTTAAGGGATACAATATTGACTGCTGGTGGTCTTCCCCATCTGATGCTTAGTTTGAACTTCAGCAGATCGTCTTGACCATATCTAAATGCCTAAATGCAATGAGTTGCTGCCATGTGATTGAACAAAGTTTACTAAATATAAAGTTTACTAAAGTGGCCAGTATATATGTGCGTGTGTGTGTGTGTGTATATATATATATATATATATACATATATATAATTTTGACAGCATTGGTGTGTGTGTATATATATATATATTCTGCTTTCAAGATTGGTTGTGGGTTTTCCCCGCCGTGTTATCATCGCTGTATTGTTTTGTACTTGTAAATGTGTGAGGAAAGAGGGGAGATATGCGTGTATCTATATTTCAGTGGTTTTCTCTTTTAGTCCTGATTTTGTCTTAAATGTTTAACGGCACAAATTCGGAAGAAAGAGAGAGGGGAAATTCTGCTTTCAAGATTGGTTGTGGGTTTTCCCCGCAGTGTTGTCATCGCTGTATTGTTTTGTACTTGTAAATGTGTGAGGAAAGAGGGGAGATATGCGTGTGTTTTGCCTTTATTCTTAGCTCTTATTCCTGTTTTTGTGTGTGAACCAGCCGTCATCTACAAAGACCATCAGCATTGTGTCACACTTCTGCTTTGGGTATGTATAGAAAGATGACATTTACTGACCTCTGAGAAAAAGTGGCACATATCTACAAACAACACCCCTGCTGAGAGCTTAAAGGAGTTGCACACCCAAAAATGCGCACACCCCCTCTTCTCATCTTTTCTGTACCAGTGGAACCCAAAGGGAGACATTTAGGCAGAATGACTCTTGAATGAAAATAGACAGTGTCAGATTATGTCAAATATTGTTTTTTTTATTTATCTCTTGACCATCTATCTATTTTTATCTATCTCTTGACGTACTATCTATGGGTTTAAAACAACGTGAGGGGGGATGACAGAATTTCCTTTGAAGTGAACTTAGCATGTAAGTCACTATTTACACTCCTATTCTAAAGTTTAGGGTCAGTAAGAGTTTTTTGGAAAGTTTTTGATCGAAAGTGACCGACAGTATAATGTTTTAAGATATTCTATTTCAAAGGGGTCATGTGGTGCATTGATTTATTATTATTTATTAAGTTGCACTTATAATGCTAGTATGATTTGTACATCAAACAGTCACATAATTTAGAAATAAAAAGCATTTTTCTGACTCTACTGTGAGACTTTAGTGTAAACACCCACTGCTGTGATTTGCCGACATCTTTGCATAGAAATAGCTACAGTACGTATTACATGTTGAACTCTCTCGAACCTTTTATCATGTTTTTACTATATAAGCTGTTGAGGGTAACTAATAGTGAAAAGTGTAGATTATAGCATACTATTTAGATCTATGGCATCATATTTAGATTGTGGCATAAAAAGTTGCCGTGATGAGCTTTACAGCCGATCACAGACATGTTGCACGCATGAATGCAGTGATCTCGTCTAGGGCTGCAGCAAACGATTATTTTGATAATCGATTATTCAAACGATTATTAGAACGATTAATCGACTAATCATCGATTATTTTGCCAGCTAATCATTAAGTTTGGAACGATTATTCAGCTTTTTCAATTAGTTAAAACATTGAGTTATACATATTCTTACTATAAAATAAAAAAAGAAAATCAGTTCAGCTTTCGAAATAGTGGTTTTAATGAACTAGAGCCAACTAAACAGGTCATTCTCTTTAAGTTTAACTCAAATCACACACAAATGCTCTCTAAGCATTGTTTAATAAGCCCACTGCTTTTCAAAGAACTGAAACAAAAAAAGGGTCATTACTTCAGGACACAAAAAGGGTAAAATATTAATCTGCAAACCATTATTATAGATATAAAATTACAATAGTTTTTTTTTACATGAGAATTGAGCTGACAGAGATGTTCTCATTCACCTTTTAATTTACAGAATGAAAAAAAAGCAACTGCAATAATATTCTTCCTAACATCTACTTTTGTAAGTCTTCATGATTATGGAACAAAATACAGGCAAGTAATAAGACTATAACGCCTAATAGTGTTACAATAATAAAAACAGCCCTGACTCGCTCAATCAAGCTTTATTCTATGCAAAATAAATCATCATATTACTGTAATTATATTATTATTGATGATATTATTACTATTAATAGTGTTGCATGATCTAATAAAGAGATACGTTACCACTACAGTTAGTTAGCTCCAGCTGGAGAACGCTTGATTCTCACCGGCTCCTCTTGTGTAGGGGAAGTTTCCTCTTTAAGTGCTCCAACATGCATGTGGTGCTCCCGTGAAAAGCAAGTTCTGCCTTGCATGTATTGTACATGACAGCATTTTTGGTTTTAAGTTTTGTAAAACTTTGCCAAACCTTGCTAGTTCGGATTCGTTTGGACTCCGTCATAATTCGCGCTGTTTTTTCTTTTACCGCACTTGCATTTATAAAGGGCTGCATTTACACTCTAGCGCCAAAGCGCCGTAGCGGTCAAATCGCGATATCGCACGCCCTTACATTAGGTCACGTGAGATCAAACGACTAGTCGACAACAAAGATATTTGTTGACCATTTTTTATTGTCGACATTGTCGACAATGTCGACTAATCGTTGCAGCCCTAATCTCGTCATAGTAAATCGATTTCTGAACTCACACGAATGCTTTCATTATAACTAACAGTGCAAACACGATGTAAATAAGTGTTGTTAACTTCATTGTAACGGGGGTTTTGTCGAGAGTCCAGAACATAGTCACTGATAAACTTGCGCTGTTTGACAGCTCTAGAGATTATAAGTCCAGATTCACATATAGTGCCTAAAAACGTGTAGAAAACACTGGCCGTGCCGAATTCTCCTTTTCCAAAGCGCTAGGGCGATTGCACTCCGGTTGGTTCTTGTCACGTGACCTACTGTGCGCTTATGTTGCGCATGCGGCATTCTGAAAAGTTGTTATTTTTATCTCGATGCGGCGAGGACGCGCTTTGAAAAAATGAGCGTGTCACACCGCGACTGTGTTCCTCCAATTTAGAGCGCGCATACCGCGCACCTACATTTGAAATAACGAACTTGAGCATTTAAAAGACGCGATATGTGAACAGGCCCTAAAGGGAGCTTTCTTTGATCGCTTACTATATATCATTTAATCACAGTTTAAATAAGACTATTTTCATCCTACTTAGAGAAACAATGTGAAGTTGACCTTTTAGTCACTGGTTTGATTTACTGACACGTAAACCGCGATAAACCATTTTTAGACGAACATCTGACCATACATGAATCATTACATATCAGAAATCACTGTTCACAGATCAGGCATTAAAATGACCAATTGTCGCATTACTGTTGAGTCCATATCATAATAGTTTGTTTGCAAAGCCTGCGCTGAAATTGTGACTGATTTACCGACGAATCCACGGTAATATGTACCGAATAAAAAAAAAATATGCTTAACTGAGACTTTTACGTTGTTGAAAACAATTAACCACATTCCTAGCATTAGGATATTTTGGAAGGTAATGTTATTTTTAGTCCTGTGATCCTCTTCTCTCCTCGTATTCTCTATATGGTGACAGTGGGCGGGGCTACGGTGGTAACGATGTAGAAGTATGCGTTGATCTTCTGCAGATGAGTTCTTTCAATATCTCTATGACGTCATAAATCGGCTCATTCCAAAACGAGTAATTTTCAGACATTGGTTTCAATAAAATCTGTTTTTTGGACTAACAAGGAAATTTTCAGTTCTGAAACGTATAGAATATTCTTATAAGTATGATGACCTCTTATGTCAAAAGCTCAAAGGAAAATATGATTTGTCAATACATGACCCCTTTAAATAAACACTGTTCTTTTAAACTTTCTAAATAATCCTGAAAATCATGCGACACTGAAGATTGTAATGATGTAATGAGTAATGATGCTGAAATTTCAGCTTTGACATCACAGGAATAGATTACATTTTAAATATATTACAGTAGAAAAAAGTTATTTTAAATTGTAATAATATTTCATTATTTTACTGCTTTTACTGTGTTAAAACATTAAGAAATTCTCACAACGACCAAACATTTAAACTTTACTGTATAGTTTTGAAAATTAAATACATCACTTTATAATTATCGATTAATGATTATTATTGATAATTAAGGATTTAATTTAGTTATGTTGTTTATTTTCTTAACTTTACACATCAAATTATAGACTTACTGTAAAATTGTATAAAATAACTTTTTATGAATTTAATAGCCTCCATTTATATCAAACAGATGGTTTGTGCTAAATGTGCACCACAGGTTCATATTGAGTCTTAGAGTGTTTGTGTGTGTTTTGAATTGAGTGGTTCATTTATTCCCTGTAGGAGACATTGGGTGTAAAGTGAAGCATTTATAATGCAGCAGAAGTGTTTGTTCAGCTGATGCTTGTGTTTGCTTTATGTCTTTTCCTGTGTTGTGTGTCTGTGTGTGTTTGTGCGTCCGTCCTGGTGTGCTCGTAACCACAGGCCACGTGAATTATAGTTTTTCACACATAGAGCCACATTTGGGAATGTTGTTGGAGACTTTGGGATTGCGCAGTCATGACAAAACCAGGAAGCTTAAGATGTCCCGCACCTTTGAAAGAATAGGAAATGAATCATTTCACATTAAGCCATGGTGGGTGGAGGTGGACGGGACCCTATCAGAAGGAAGCACAGCCTCTCTCTCTCCATCTCTCTCATGCATACGACACCCATGTGCTTCCTGACAGTGCCCGGTACCTGCCGTAACCCGGTGGACCCAGAGTATCATTTCCAGCTCACCGCATCAAACATTCGTACAAATCAAAGTCTGTTTTCGAAATGCATTCCATCCCAGTACTGGTGAACATGGACTGTGAGAGAGAAAGAGGGAGACGGAGGGGGAAAGCAGGGGTTTCGAGTTTTGTTTTTGCACGTTGAGGCCTTGGAATCTGAACTGGCTAACCTTTCCCAGCAGCTGCTGCTGTTTGAACAATCTACTCTGATCCAAGCGTCTCTCAGTCCAGAGAAAACAGGCGTCTGTTCGAGCTTTGGCCACAAGGGGGCCGAGACAGAGAGACGTCTGTCCTTCTATCTGTCTTTAAAGGGATACTCCACTTTTTTTGGAAATAGGCTCATTTTACAACTCCCCAGAGTTAAACATTTGGGTTTTACCGTTTTCGAATCCATTCAGCCGATTATCTGAAATTTAGAAGAATATCAGTAACCAGAGAGTTTCTGGTCTCATTGACTTCCATAATATATATTTTTTCCTACAATGGAACTCAATGAGACCAGAAACTGTATGCGTTACTGACATTCTTCTAAATATCAGAAATTCGGCTGAATGAATTCAGAAAACGGTAAAACCCAAATGTTAGCCCAGGGATTGTCAAATGAGCCTATTCCAAAAAAAGTGGAGTATCCTTTTAACGCAGATGTGTTTGTCTGCAAATGCACCAGTTTCATCTGTCTGTCTGTCTGTCTTTTGTCACTTCATCAATCTGTTGTTTAATTCTGTCACTCGTTTTGTTGTTCTTCCTTTTCTGGTTTCGTCTACCGCTTTGTCTAAATTCATTCTATTGTTTTTCTATTTTAGTCGTTCGTTCTATTTCATTCCTTGTCATTGTTTTATTGTGGTGTTGTAACTGTCTTCTATCATTTCCAGTGTTGGGGAGTAGTTAACTACAAGTAGCGTAGCTACTAACTTAAAGGGGACATATCATGCAAAATCCACTTTTTTAGCCCTTAAATGCATTTTGTTGTAGATTTGGAGTGTTTATCTTTTTTAAGTACAGAAAAGATGAAATTATTCTCTTCAGGTGCTTCGTTTATATCTTTATATTCTGTTTTGGTCATATTTTTCAACCTGTTCAGATTTTTCTGTTGTCTATGACGTTTTTTGAGCAAGTACGTCACTGTATTTGCAGCGGAACTGACAAAAAAGGACATTGACTACCGGTCCAACACTGCGAGCAATCCGCCATTATTATTTCTCGCTCCGATTTTGTAGTCCAAGCTCAATGATGCAGAAGTTACGAGAGGGCTAGTCAAAATGTTCGGTTGTTGGATGTAGTGACCTGAAGCACTTCAAGGATCCCCACTTCAACAACCTCAGCCAGTATACAGAAGGGTTTGCCGATCGGGTAAATTCCTTCTATCATTTAGCTGCTGTGTTTCCTGATGCTTTCTAAACGTAAGTTATCATTTTATTATCAATACAGATTTTTAGTGGTAAGATCAGACCGCAGTCATTTATCTTGTCAGTGTGCTTGTTTTAACAAGAGAAATAGTCGACTTTCACTAATAACACAACATAGTTAACTTACATACCTGCCTCCATATGAAGACGGTTCGTCGCAGTCATCCTATTTTCCAAATTCGCTCGCTCTGGCTCGAATATGTAAGGCTTGGTGGACAAGTCTTCCGTTGTTGACATTTTGTTAACGTGTGAATAAAAATGTTCTTTGAAGCTATAGTAATCGTATCTCTTATCAAACTACAATAATGGCCGAACGCGGAGAGTTGAACCTGAGTTGAGCTGACCGTGAACTCAGCGACCTGGAGAGCAGGCGGGGTAAGACGGTACGCCTTTTTATTTAAAGGGGCCGCATTGAAACGACTTGCTCACAGAAGCACATCAGAAAGGGGTAGAAAAGGGGCCTGTGGAGCTATAATAATGAGTAATTCAGACCCAAGCATTGCAGTTATGCTTTATATAGACCACAAATGTATGATTTATAAGTAAAAATGAATGATTTAAAAGCATGATATGTACCCTTCAACTACATTTTTCAAGTAGCTTGGCAGTAGCTCAGTTGCTTTTTAAACAGTGTATCTTTTCCAGTAGCTAACTACTTTTTGCAGCAAGTAGCGGTGTAGCGTGAGCAAAAGCTACATTGCTAAATTGTCAAGCCTGCGCGAATCTGCGCAATGCAAGGATATTCTTCTCTTGTTAGATTACAAACTAATTTTTTTGCCATTACCGCCACCTGTTGTTTAATCACGCATCTTGCGGCTAACGGTTCACTGACGTACAGAAGTGGGTTGACACACCCATATTATGATTATATAGCAAGACATGACGGCAGATTTGGAGGATGGAGAAACAACTAACGTTAATTCCCATGGCCTTATTTGTCCAAGTTCAATCAGTATTTTTGAGAAAATGTTCTACATGCAATTTACGTTGGATGTATATTTCGTTCTTGCAATGTTGTAGGCTATTTGTTGCAATTTTGCACTTTTGACAAACAGTCAGAGATATTTTAGTGTTGTGTGTAATAAAACAATACTCTTTGAAATCGTAATTGCATTGCCTTGTTTTAAACACTAAATATTTTACTTAAAACATTCCTCAGAGACTTATTCAGTTATTTATAATATACGTTGTTCAAAAAAGCAAAAGTAGTTTCAATGTAGCTAGCTACTTTTTGATAGTAACTTGTAGTGTAGCTAACTACTTTTCTAAACGGGTAGCTTGACTGTAGTTTAACTACTTTAACTTACGAGTAGCATGTAGCTTGTCAAGCTACAGTTTCAGAGTAGCTTCCCCAACACTGATCATTTCATAATTGTTATTATTTAATTTTTGTCATTCTGTGCGGTTGTTTTGTGTCTTTATCTATCTCTTTCTATCATTCTTAATTCTTTTGTCATTCTTTCCAAAGTTCTATTTTTTCTTATTCCGTATTATCTGTCATTAATTCTATCATTCCTTCTCTCTGCCAGTGTATCTATCGTTCTTTGTATCATATTTAATAATCTGTTTTTGTCTTTTTTTTCTGTCTACCGTTCTCTCTGTTGTACATTCTGTTGTTCATTCCATCATTCTGTCTGTCCTTCTCATTTCTCTCTTTGAGTTCCTCCGAACCTTTCTGAAAACACGAGATTTGTTATTCATTCAGTCCTAACACAGAGTGTGTGATCTGTCTCTCTCTGTCTGTGTGTGTCTCTCTTCAGGGTCTGGAGGGGAACGTATACGACCATGTGAAGGATTATCTGATATCCTTTTGTCGGACGGAGTTGGAAGCGTTTCAAGCCATCCACAGCACCTTCCAGTTCCTCTTGGAGAAGTCCAGTCGAGTGAGTCACACACCCTCCCTCTCCTCTTACTTAGTTTCATCATTCTCTCAATTTCCCTCTTCATTCCCAGAAATAGATTCGCTCTGCCAGCTCCTCATTATCGGCTCCCCTATGAGAAAATCCCTCGTCACACACAGTCATTCCTCCACTCTGCTGACAAACACATCTGTCTAAGCACTATTTCACCTAGCCAAGGGGGTCCAATTTTTGCATACCACTATTGTGACATGTGTGTGTGAGTGAGAGAGAGTTAAGGGGGTGGTTGACTGCTTTTTTTCTTTGCATGATTGTGTTTATGGGGTGCAATATAACATGTATTCGTGGTTTTTCTTTTTTTAAAAGTCTTACTTTTCATAAACTTCACCTTTATTGTCAGCCGACTCTCCTCTGTCCCCTGAACGAGCGGTTCACTTCCTGATTCTATGAAAACACTCCCTCAGAAACGCGCGGTGAGCTCAGATTGGTTAGTTTGGCCCAGTGTGTTGTGATTTGGCTAAACTTTCGCTCACGTTGTCTGGAAGATTACACCCATTACCTTTACAGGGCTATGTCATGAGCTCCAGTCCAGATGTAAATATGTGTCGAACTGCAGTATCAGTTTCAGGCAGAATCAGAGACCGAGAAAGCCGCGTGAAGAGAGTCAAACAGAACCTCACCACACACGGCTCTTACTAAACGTTTCTGAATGATAATTGGCTACATTTTTTAACTTTATACACGTTTGTTTTACACAATAGCATCTGACTGGCAACAATAGCAACTGACTGGCTACTAATGTTATACTCAAACAGCGTTGGCATGTTTACCGTTCTTGATCAAATCGAAAATAACGTCATAAAACATATATACATGAAAAATACGTTTAAAACATTAGTACTTCTATGTTTTGTACTTCAAAACATAGAAAATTCAGGTCCATAATGTTTGTACGCGTTTGTCGTAGACACAAAATAGCATAGTGCTAACTAGTAGTGGCTATAAAGCAAGCGCTGGCATTTGAAAAAAATAAAACACAAGGCTACGTCTTGAATTATACATGCAAATACATTTAAAATGATGAAGTCTTAGCCTACTTACAGGTTGTGGCCCAACAACTGCTGCCTCTTGTTTTAAAGTTGGAACTGCTTCATGTTTTAGTAACAGTTTCTTGTTGAATCCGGTGTTGAAACTCGCTAAATTACGATCGTCATTTTCAGGAACATAATCAAACATAAATTGTATCCATTGTTGAGGAAGAATAGCGTCCATGGGAAGCCCGAACACAGAAGACCTGACATCTGCGTGAACAACACACTCGATGAGCTTCGACGTGCCTCAGAAATATGCGCATGCCATTTCCTGCATATTCTGGAGGGAGGGGTTGATGCAAATGTGTAGGTTAGTGACGTACCATAACCCAGCTGTAGTCCCAATCGAGTCGTTTTTGTAGGCAATTATACTTCCTGATTTTTAAAAGACGATATCTCTGCTTACACTAAACTTTCAGCGCTGCAACTTTGCTGATACTGTTCATGCACCAACAGCAACATTACACACTATTTAAAATGAAAAAAGTGAAATCGCAGTCAACCCCCCCTTTAAGGATTTTTCCTTCGCATGCTCTTAAAGGGATAGTTCACGCAAAAATAATTTTTCTGTCATGTTTACTGAACCTCATGTTGTTCCAAAACTGTGTCCAATAGAAGATATTTTGTTGAACATTCAGGTCTGAATACTGATGAACCTCATTGACTTAAAATTCTTTTATGTTCTTCAGAACAAAAGAGGGTGAACTCTTCCCTTTAAAGGGACATTTTACCTGTCAAATTCTCTTGCATAATGTTTGTTAAATAGTTTTGTTTTACGTGTCCAGGTGATGCAGGACTTCAACCAGCAGCTGTTCTTGCAGGAGAACCCCGTGTTTCACAAAGCACAAGACTTCCAGTTCCAGCCCAGCGACAGCGATACAGTGAGTTTCATGCATGCACCTAGACAAATCAAGAACTCCTATATTACAAGTTCATATGTTTGAGTCAGTTCGTTTTATTTAATTATTTTTCCATTTGAAAGAAATTCATTTTTTATTCAGCAAGGATGCATTAAATTGATCAAAAGTGACAGTAAAGACATTTATAATGTTAAAGCTACACTGTGTAACTCTTAGTATATTCTTAGCTAAAAACACTTCTTAAAAAATATATGTGCTCATTAATGTATATTTACTTCGTTCAAGTAATAAAGTATTCTCGTGAGTGTATAATATGCCATTGAAAATACATACGGGTAAGGGGTTCTAATGTCGGTCGCCATGTTGGCCCTCCATCTTGAAAGTACATTAGCCAAATGAGGGACATACCTGTTAATTCAAGCTTCGCTCTTACGCGTATACGTTTGAGTTAACACTCATGGACAAGGTCGGAACTGGAAGCCATGTTAATCTTGGACTACATTGGCCACCGTAGGAGTTAAAACGAAATCGGAATCGAGAGGAACAGAAACTAATATTCACTGGATGGTCATATACCTTTTTCACCGCTAGATGGGGGTAAAAATCACACAGTGTCGCTTTAAGGAAGATTCTTTATATCAAATAAATGTTTGTTTTTTTACTTTCTATTTATGAAAGATTCTCGTTTTCCACAGAAATATTAAGCAGTACAACTGTTTTGAACATTAGTGATAATAGGAAATATTTCTTGAGCAGCAAATTGGTTATATTAGAAATGATTTCTGAAAGGATCACGACATTGAGAACGAGTAATGATGCTGAAAATTCAGCTTTACATCACAGGAATAAATTAAATTTAACATATATTCAAATAGAAAACAATTATTTTAAATCGGAATAATATTTTCAAAATATAACCGCTTTTACAGTATTTTTGATCAAATAAATGCAGCCTTGGTGAGCAGAAGAGACTTCTTTCATAAACATTAAAACTACTCATAAACCCTAAACCTTTGAACAATAATGTATGTGCTACAGGAAAATGTGTTTTTCATTCATGTAATCACTTTGAACATGAATATCACAAATTCATCTCTGAATTTTCTAGTCATTATACTATCTCATGGAAGGGAAACCACCTGTGTTAGTTTCATTATTAAGCAAGGAAACTCTCTCTCTCTTTCTCTCTCTCTGTTCTCTGTCTCACTTCCTGTCCTTCTCTTAGTCTTATCTCTACTCCTATATTTAAAAGTTGAAATGGTTTTCAAACGTTTCAGATTTTATTACAGCGTATGACGGCGTCATCGACACATACCTCACAACCGTGCCGAAAAAGCTCACAAATTTCATCATCACCTTCTATTTTTTAGCCTGTTCATCTGCGAGTCTCTGGGAACAGAATTTCTTGTTCCTGTGATGATGAAGTAACATCTTGCTGATTAAACTCTCTTCTGTGTCTGCTCAAGCTTTAATCACGACTCATTTTTGTGAACGTTCCTCCGTTATGCCACAGTTCTGCTCGAAGTAGGATTGATTTTCAGTTCAAACTCCTGGTAGCATTTTTATTTCAACCATTCATTAACCTCTTTATCTCTCTCTGTATTCTTTATCCTATTTTAAATTTCAGTTTCAAATTTGAGTGCATAAATGACATAACTAACTTGATGACAATTTAAAATGCTAATTTAGTTCAGTGCCCATTAATCCGTGCTGTAAATGGTGTAATAAAGAGTGATCTGTACTGCTCTCTCAAGCTTGAAGGAACCTTCTGAATGGGAATCGTGCTTGTGCATATCTGTGATTAATCCGTCCCAGTCAAATAAATCAGCCTTTTTTTTTTTATTAAATGAAATAAAATAGATTGACTTCTAAAACCATTTTTAAATCAATATTGTCTCTTGTTTGTGGGACTTCTCAGCAAATGTTGAAAAGTGAAATTTTCGCAAGTGATTTTGTCACTTATTATTTATGTAAAAATGGCATTTTAATTTTGCTGTCCTAGAATTTTTCTGGACTATTAAAATAAATCAATTTAATGAATTAATTATCCATATTCACTATAATTTATGTACAGAATCTTTATTAAATTACAGTAATGGAACTAAAACCTTAGCAGTGCTTAGTAACTGCAGTTTCTCTTTATTACTTTATTTCAACTTAAATATTAAAGGGGGGGGTTGACTGCTTTTTTTCTTTACATGATTGTATTTATGGGGTGCAATATAACATGTATTCGTGGTTTTCTTTTTTTAAAAGTCTTATTTTTCATAAACTTCACCCATAAACTTTATTGTCAGCCGCGCTCTCACTCTGTCCCCTGACGAGCGGTCACTTCCTGATTCTATGAAAACACTCCCTCAGAAACGGGTGGTGTGCTCAGATTGGTTGGTTTGGCCCGGTGTGTTGTGATTTGGCTAAACTGTCGCTCACGTTGTCCAGAAGGTTAACGCCCATTAGCTCCGGTGCAGATGTAAATATGTCAAACTGCAGTATCACTTTAAGGCAGAATCAGACCAGAAAGCCACAATGAAAGAGTCAAACAGAACCTCACCACACACGGCTCTTACTAAACGTTTCTGAATGATAATTGCTACATTTTTCAAACTTTCTACACGTTTGTTTTACACAATAGCATCTGACTGGCAACAATAGCAACTGACTGGCTACTAATGTTAAACACAAACAGCGTTGGCATGTTTACGATTCTTGATCAAAATCAAAAATAACGTCATAAAGCATATATACACTGAAAAATACATTTACAACATTAGTACTTATAGAAAATTCAGGTGCCATAATGTTTGTCAGTTTGGACACAAAATGAGCATAGGCTAACTGGTAGTGGCTATAAAGCCAGCGCTGGCATTTGAAAAAAATTAAAACACAAGGCTACGTCTTGAATTATACATGCAAATACATTTAAAATGATGAAGTCTTGAGCCTACTTACAGATTGTGGCCCAACAACTGCTACCTCTTGTTTTAAAGTTCGGAACTGCTTCATGTTTTAGTAACAGTTTCTTGTTGAATCCGGTGTTGAACTCGCTAATTACGATAGTCAGTTTCAGGAACATAATCAAACATAAATTGTATCCATTGTTGAGGAAGAATAGCGTCCATGGGAAGCCCAAACACAGAAGACCTGACAGCTGCAGCTGAACAACACACTCGACAGTCGACGTGCTTCAGAAATATGCACATGCCATTTTCTGCATATTCTGAGGGAGGGTTGATGCAAATGTGTAGGTTAGTGACGTACCATAACCCAGCTGTAGTCCCGACTACGAAGTTGTTTTTGTAGGCAATTATACTTCCTGAATTTTGAAAGATCCGTAATATCTCTGCTTACGCTAAACTTTCAGTGCTGCAACTTTGCAGATACTGTTCATGCACCGAACAGCAACATTACACACTATTTAGAAAATGAAAAAAGTGAAATCGACAGTCGACCCCCCTAATAAGCTACTAAATTCAAAACACGTTTTAATCCAGATTTCTGAAAAGACGTTTTTCTCCTCTAACTGCTTGAGAAGTATTGTGAACCGCCGGACAATATTTATTAATTAACTATCAATAAGCTGAATAAATTAAATTAACAATTAATTAAAATAACACCCCAGAACTAACTTTAAGGTTGTATTACCAAATCATCTGCTCTTCTCTTCTCTTCTCTCTCTTCTCTCTCTCTCTCTCTCTTCCTTACATCTTCTTGAGTTCAGTAGTGAATAGATATCGTGTTTGTTAGCATTTACATCTCAGCATCTCTCTGACTGCTTTGCTGTTTCTAACCCTGTTGTAGTTTTCCTGTCCTCTAACCAGTCTCTGTTCGAGCCCTCTTAACCCCACCGTCGCACGCGTGTGAGGTGTGGTTTGTGTATGGTGTGTGTGTGTGCCCCATCTTTTCCTCCTCTCTGGCTCAGACTCTGAGTTCGGTGCAGCAGTTGGTGGACATTGAGCCATCGGCGGTCAGTGTGATGAGAATGACTCTGGCTGCAGGTACCACACAGTCTGTTGGACTTGATTTCCCATCATGCATCAGTGTCCTGCAGCCATCAACCAGTTGTTGTTGTTGCTTGCATGTTGACATCAGCCTGTGCACCTGTGTGTTTGTTAAATCTCATTGTGAGTGGACACATTTATAGGGAAAATTTCATCATTGAAAACAAGATTTTCACTATTTCTTTTAAAGGTGAAGTGTGTAATTGTTTTTCAGCACCAAAAATAATTAATTTGAGTGGCTGAGTGGTTGTGAAAAAATATTGTTGGCTCAACCAATGGTTTTACTTTCAGGGCGGAGATATCTGTTTGTTCAACTAATAGCAGAGTGTTTAAAACTTATATATCGTCGCTGTCCGATGAAACCCGTATGTCCATTTTGACGATTTTGAGATTTTTTCCGGATAGAATGTCCAGGTTAATTTCCGTATACAGCATGCTTCACATTATCTAAATGACCAATGAAAAGTTGTGAAATCATGTCATCTGATTTCCACGTATTTCCATTTGCTGTCAAAGCTGTCAATCACGCAGCGTATCTCCCATAGACAGTATGGTATCTCCCCGCCCTGTGGAGGCATCTCTCCGGTCTCGTCTCCTGAGACCCCTACACCTGGTATTATAATGCGATCTGTATCCAGATAAGTTATCCGGATAATAAAAAAAGGCATGTTAATGCAAGGTATAAATACGTTGTGATCGGATTGTGATCGGATCTGCCTGACCATCTGGAGGTAGTCTGGCTCGCATTGTGTTCGGATCTTTACTAGGTGTAAACGCAATCTGGTTGTTGAACCACATATGTATATTTTACTCCTCCCAAAAATGCTAAAAAAAATAAACGAGTGAGAGCGTGTTATATAGGCTATATGACACGTTATAGTCAGATATGACGGCGCTACTGCGACACGCATCACCGCAGATGAGCAGCTGCTTCAAAAGTGAAAGTAAGTCACAGACACAATCATCTTCACAATCACACAATCATCTTCAAGTAAAGAAACGAAGTGATCTTACAGGGCAGGCTGTTGCCACACTCTCTTATTGATGTATGTCTTTGATTTTGAAATTAGCTGATGATAAAATGCAGCTCATATCTGTAATAAAATGCAGCTCATTTCCGACAAAATTACGGTAGGATTGTGTAAATAAAGTATCAGTCTAGCATCGACCATGCCAGTGTATTGATTCATTGTCTCTTCATAGTTTGCAAGAGACATTTAATAAACTGAGCGTATTTAATAAACTGAGCGTAGCCTATTCATCTGTCAATATGAAACGCGATTTGGTCATTCTAATTAATGATCGGAAGAACGCGTATCGACCACCGTTACTATACAATATGCACGTATGTCCATTTAAACTCGATTTTGGGTCAAATATGGATTATATCATGACACTGGCAAGAATATGGTTACATTTAAAGATGTTGTGCCAAGCATGACAACGCTACGTTCAGCTGCTTTTGAAATTACATGTTTTTTTTTCACTTCCTGAAAAGTAACCGTTTTGGACATAGCGAGTTCTCATTGCGTGCGTATGTGTACGTATATATATATATATATATATATATATATATATATATATATATATATATATATATATATATAATGCTTTTAATGTTAGGGCTTCACTATATGAATCTATTTAGTATATATGTAGTAATATCATGTGTTGGTTAATAAAAATTAAAAAATATATATATAATACACACTCATGCATCTATATTTAAGAAAAATATATAATTTATGTATAAAATATTTATATTTATATATAATATAAATTATATATAAATCTATATACACTATATACATGAAAATATTTCTTCAATATATACATGAATGTGTGTGTATTTTATATATACAGTATATATAATTATACACAGTGCACCCACATATTATGTAAACACAAACTTTTATTTTGGATGCGATTAATTGTTTGACAGTGTGTGTGTGTGTGCGTGTGCGTGTGTGTGTGTGTTTTAAAGCACCTTTACAGAAATTAGTTGTATGAATAAGTTAATAGTAATAAATATTACTAGTTATTTACTTATATTGTATCTGAGGTATTTATTTCATCCAGTTCCTGTTTTCTTGACTAATTAAACCCATAACTTTGGCATTGCTAGCGCTGTGATACATTTTGAGCTTCAGGATTCTAGGTTAATTTACACACTTCACCTTTGGAATAAGATGGATGTGCTATGCATCACTGGAACACTTGATTCTGATTGGTCACCGTCAGTCTGTGTTTTTCTGTTCTCAGATATTCAAATTTCCTGTACTATGCTAGTTTAAGTGTCTTGTGTCTCGGTTGACTATTTTCTTATATAACATATTCATTTTAATTTAAATCCGTGTTACTTATTTATTATTTGTAATCAGCAGGATAATAGTTTCAGTCAGTCCTTAGTAACTTAACTTACCTTGTAAAAAAACTGTTTAACACTCTAATGTTGTATTTTGCTTGTCAAATCCTTAAAGCGTCAACTGTTTGACACATCAAATACTCTCAGACACCGTCGCTAGTATTGATACAACAGTGCAAACATACACACAGACACAATATTTTCCATCATACAGACGTGCAGAAAGCGTCAAAGATGCACGCATTCCATCACGCTCTCCCCAGACAGCATCTGTGTGTGAGTTTGAAGCAGAGGCACATGGATTGATTAGGCCTTTGCGAGCGATTCTGATCCAGATGGAGCCCCTGCAAACTGTCATGTTTCCCAGCAGACTCGGGCAACCCAGCATGCCTCGAACACATCACCACATCTGCTTAGGGTCATGCCGAGAGAAAAACAGGAAGACGTAAAAAACAAAAACTTCTCGAACGGGAGAAGTGACGTTTAGTTGCATTTGTCTCCCCCCTTTTAAGAACCCTTTTGTCAGCCATGGCTAGTGTTGACAGCAGATTGATGTGGCAGTATGAGTGAAGATGCTTGTGTTAAAGTGCTCTGATTGAATTTATGTGATCAGTGTGTTTACGTCAAATATTCACAAATGCAAGGGTGCATCGTCAGCAATACTAGCAGATGTGGTCAATATACGCAAGTCGTTCCTTATGATTCTAAACCAGCTGAAGCGTCGCAAACCATTGATGTTGTTTCTTATAGCAGAGGTAGAATATGACAGCTTTTTCAGGGATTGAGAAGATTATGAAGACACTTATAATGTTAAAACACCAAGTTTCTTTCTTAAAAAGAAACAAAAAACACCCAATGCTGCATTTACTTACTCAAAACTTCTGTGAAAACAGGAAATAGTGTGAGATATTATTACAATTTAAAAGAACAGTTTTCTATTGTAATGTATTTTTAAGTGTAATTTATTTCATGTGATCAAAGCTGAATTTCTCATCGTCACTCTAGTCTTCAGTCATGATCCAATCAGAAATTATTCTGATTTGCTGCTCAAGAAGCATTTCTTATTATTATGAATGTTGAAAATAGTTGTGCTGCTTAGTAGTCTGTTGAAACCATAATTATATGTTTCTAAGGATTATTAGCTGAGATAGAACATTCAGGCCACGTCTACACAAAGCCGAGTATTTAGCAAAACGATATATTTTTCCCCTTCTCCGTCTTTTCAAAACATAACATCGTTCACACACCCGCATAAACACGCTGTCCGAGCGCCATCATAACTATGCCAAACTTATTGGCGGAAGTGTAGGGGTTAAGGGTAAAGCCATGCAAGCCAATCAGGAATCCCAGAATCGACAAGAGAGAACCTAAAACGCCGTTTCTCCAGTTCACACGACAACACAAAACCGGCGTTTTCAGAAATCTCCACTTTGCCCGGAGTTTTTAGAAATAATCGTTTTCAGTGATAAAAACGGCGTTTTCGTGTAAATGAGAGGGCAAAGCGCAGAGAAATATCTGCGTTTTCCCATGTGTGTAAGCGGGGCCTCAAAAGAATAGCATTTATTAAAAAAAACTGTTACAGTTAAAAAAATGTCTTTACTGTGGCTGTGTGAAGTGAATGTGTCCTTGCTGAATTAACCCTTCGCAAAGACCCGCCCTTAAGCCCTGTACACGGAGAACGCTCAGAGTGAAAACGTAAAAATATTTTCGGATGTGCCTTCGGTTCACGGCGATGGCGTTTGGGGGCTTGAAAACGCAAAAAAAGTGAAACCACCCTCCACAGTGGAAATCTTAAAACGCTCCACCGCGGTTCCTGTGTAATGGGCCTTTCACACAGGATGCGGGGTATGCGCTGTGCTGCGCTATGAAACCCATTCATTTCAATGGCTTGCGCCGCGCAAAGACGTTTTGTTGCTGCGCCAACCGAAGCGCAAGCGCAGCGGTGCGCACGCCACGGTCAAAGTTCAAAATAGTTTAACTTTTGCGCTGCGCTCTGTGACGATTATCAGCGTGGCCAATAGAAACGGGACATAGAAACAAACAAAATCAAAATCGGAAATCAAAATGGGTGAACGGCTACTAGCCTACTGTCGGAATTTTCTGAGCTGTACGATACAATTTTGACATCGTCAGAAAAGCTGTGTCATGGAGACATATCTCTATTCAAGTTGGCTTGTCAGGTGTGTTTTAATATATGCATAATGTCTTCCTTTGTTGTCAGATTTAATGTTTGAATAAATGTTTTATTCTAAAAAAGAACTGAGCTCATGATTCATGTGTTGATTTCGATGTTATATGTGTAACGTTACACGCACACACATATATACATATAGCGCTATATATAATATCATATGGCATAGCGCAGCGCAAATCATGTTGTATCTGAAGGGCAACGCTCAACCCAGCGCCAGCACAGCGCATACCGCGTCCCTGTGTGAAAGCCCCTTAAAGGGTAAAAACGCAAAAGTCTCCTAGACAGTGAAGGTTGTACGCAGGTGCGTGGACTTGGTGTTGTTGTGTGGCAGTGCTCCACGTTGCCACCTAGCCGCTTGCAGTGCATACTACATTGAATATCACACACTTTTGCGTCACCATATGCACTTGGATTTCCCACCCAAATCTCTCGTCTAAACGCAGAATAGAAAGTGATAACGCAGACGCCACTTATGCGTTTTCTCTTCAGACCGTTTCCGTGTAAACATAGCGTTAAGTTACTGTCTCTATGTCCGACAAGCTACTCCGCTCTCACGCCACACCATGTTCTCATGCAGTGAAAAATACTTTGTGGAGCAGAAGGGATACTGACAACCAAGCGTGCCGCACAAGCCCTCAAAAGTGAAGCCAAAACATCTTGATTGCCCCCCTGTGACCCTTCCTAGTATAGCTCATAACCCCCGCCTCCCCCATGTTATTCAATGGGACGTGAGACCAACTAAACAATTAAATTACACGTCACATATCCTTTTTTACCAAAGATAGTTTCCGTCATTTACTGTAGTTTCTATCACGTTGATGTAATTTCGAGTGTTTGATTTTTAAAATAAGTTTGTTTTTAGTTAGTTATGTGATAAAAACGGTGCTCTGACATCATGATTGAGAGCTGTGATTGACAGGTTCTCTGTGCGAGGTAGTCACACAAGCACCAGCAGACTTTTTTATAATGTTGACTATGTGGTTAGTAGTTGTATTTATCTTATTTTAACGAGGTTCTGCAATCAGCAGACATCATTGGAGAAGAACGGAAGCAGACAGAGGCCACTTAATGAAGTGCGGGGCGTGTGCTTGCGTTTGATTCAGCGTGAATGAGGGCGCGGCCTTGATTTCGCGGCTTTACTTCCTGCTCACGACTGCGCATGACTGGTCCCCGAAACACGCAAGTGCGCAGACTCAAGTTCAAGATGTCAGCGCCATATCGAGACACTGGCGGCTTCAGTTCTCTCTGATAGAAAAGATCGAAAGGGCGTCGTCCATCTTTTTTACAGTCTATGCTGACAACACGCTGACAGACCAGGACAGACCAGTTACTTTTCGGTTACTTTTGATATTAAACATGTCAAAGTCTCACCTTTCAAATTTCGTCATTTTTTTAAAGAAATTTAAACAATAAATACCGTTTTGTGGCTCTTTAATGTGTCGTGACAGATCGCTGTAGAGCATCAGTTAAAGCTGCTCGTGATCCGATCATCTCTTCCTTCTAGTTCATTTATAGCATCAAATAAACATGAATGAACATAAGAAGGAATGTTGTTTTAACCGCGGAAAGGCGTCAGTACACTCCAGTTCAAGTTCAAATCCTCCCATGTTAATCTTCTATCTCTCCTGACTGCTTTGTCGGACAAAATGGCGGATGGCGAAGTATGATTGGTCAGATTACCTGTCAATCAAGCTCCACTGCGAAGGGTCAATTGAATTATTTATCTTACTGTCCTCAAACCTTTGAAGAATAGTGTACTCTGATTAATTAGTATGCAGTAAGACCAGAAACTTTTATCAAATCAAAAAAGATTCCTGGTGATTTTAAAACTCTTCACACATCCTTTAAATACATCCTCGGGTTATATTGTTAGGTATTTAAACTCAGAAATAAACAGATGCTTTGGAGAGACTGGCAATTAGTGAACGACAGCTGGAAGGATGCTATGATGAAGGAATAATAGACAGACTTGAGATTTGAGAAGACTATGCAATGCCGTGCAATGCACATGTCCCACAATGAACCTCAACTCACCTGCTAAACAAGCAACTATGTAGCATCTCGTATCCTTAGATTGAAGAATCAAGCATCTTTTTCTGCGCTGGCATCTTCAGACCTTGCGTTTGCTCACGTATTTTCCCTCAGTCGACCCATGTTGGTTAATTTGCATTTGATTGATTAATCCATTGTGCTTTCAGATCTGATATCAGAGATGGTGAAATGTCCTCAACACTGTTCCTGGATCTGTTCTTTCTGTTTGTAATTGTGAATGTCATGTGTTCACTATTTTACCACTCTGATCTCAAACCTGTGATTCGGATAGGTGTGTTGTTGCTGTGTTAACCGTGTGTGTGTGTGTTTGTTTCAGAGTCGACAGCTGGAATCGGAGACAGGAACCACCGAAGAACACAGTCTCAACAGAGGCCAGGAAATGGGCCACACGGTGTGGCCCGCGAACACAAAAATATCATCCATTACAAACGGGTAAGAGGCGCTGGATGCACGTTCATACTCGAAAACAACATCTATTACAAAGCACGCTCACACACACACTTGAACTTCTTCTGTAAGTGGCCAATCTTGTAAAAATCTGTTACAAATTCAGTTGAGATGCAAACTAATAATTTAATCTCAGGGATGGGGCCGAATCCGATCCAGTATCGGTATCAGGGACATATACCAGTGTAATTCACGGATCGGGATTTTCCCGATCCAACCTGCAGGGATTTCTGCTCTTTTACGTTGTCGGCTGAAATGACTCCAAAAGTGATTCCCGCCTGGCCGTGCTATCCTGCTAGCTGGCTGCAAACTGTGGAATGGATATCCTGAACGGAGGCGCGGCTCAATCATAGCACTCTGTAGGCCTGTATAATGTGCATCTTTGTTTAATTGTCTATCTTTTGTTTATCTATTGTTTAATATATATAGTGACATACATGCATACATACGTATATATCATACTTGCCTGTAGAGAGGAGTTTATTTCAGCATCATATAAAATCAACAATAATGATAATAATATTAAAGCAAATGCAGATCTGGTATCGGAAAAGTATCGGTATCGGCCGATATCCAAAGTCAGGTATCGGGATACGGATCGGAAGTGAAAAAATGTGGATCGGTGCATCCCTAATTTAATCACTAAAGACTGAGACAATGTCCATGTCGCATGAATCCACAAAATTAAAAGAATAAACACTTAAAGGGATAGTTCACTTTGAAATTAATTTTTGATATGTTTTAGCTTACCTCAAGGGCATCCAAGATGTAGGTGTCTTTGTTTCCACAGTATTTTCAATTTTGACATTTTTCAGTCAAACCCGTGTTGTCTGTCAGTCATTTAATGCAGGTTTATGGGGTCCACCTCAAAGAGCATGCACAGAGAAGTCCAAATTAAACATGATTTAATGACTCGTAAATGTAAGTACACACTGATGGCCTAAGACACGAAAACGAGCAGTTTGTGTGAGAAAACGAACAGTATTTATATTGTTTTTACCTCTTGTTAACAGCTACATGCACTGATCTGAATCAGATGTCCAACTGAACCGAACTGAACTGTCTCCAGACGTTACACCGGAAGTGATCTCTCGCGTGTCTACGTCAGACATATTTAGATGTACACGAAATTGCAATAGAAGACGATTTCGATATATCTAAATATGTTAAGTGAAAGGTAAAACTTCCGA